>CABFOV010008195.1:0-24638 GCA_902141375.1 Timema poppense
ATATATATATGCTCTTGTTTAGTTTGTAAATCAAATAATCATTACATATAGACCTATTCCACTCAACACTAGCCTCTTCACCATTTCCATGACTCACCTTCTCTTCGACCCTTCCACGACTCATCTTCTCTTCGACCTTCCCACGACTCACCTTCTCTTCGACCTTCCCACGACTCACCCTCTCTTCGACCTTCCCACGACTCACCTTCTCTTCGACCTTCCCACGACTACCCTTCTCTTCGACCCTTCCATGACTCACCTTCTCTTCGACCCTTCCATGACTCACCTTATCTTCGACCCTTCCACGACTCACCTTCTCTTCGACCTTCCCACGACACACCTCTTCGACCCTCCCACGACTCACCTCTTCGACCCTCCCACGACTCACCTTTTCTTCAATCCTCCCACGATTCACCTTCTCTTCGACCCTTCCGCAACTCTCATTCCTTTCTTCTTTCCTTCTAATTTCCTTTCCACCATATCCCTTCCCTTATCAACACACCCATTTCTCTCTTTTACCACTCCACCTTCTCTATATTACCACTCTACCTCCCCCGTGCACCTTCCTTCTGTTCCCGTTATTTTCTTTCGCGCTTCACCAACCTGCCCATACCCTTCACTTAAGTGCATCATTCTTATCAGCTCAGCCTCTCCCTTGTCTCGCAGTTACGGATTACACCATTTAAAACTTCCAACTTAAGTTTTTTACTCTTCGTCTGTGTTTTGTCAAGAAATACGAGCGACTCTCGGGTGTGACGAGAGGTCTGGTGGCGTGCTGCGAGACACCAGCGCTGCGCACCATCATACTGGCTCATCATCTTGGTGACATGATGGCAGCTCTAGCACAGCTCAGTTTTGTCCCTCTCAAGAAGCCGGTTCCCGCAGAGGAGTCCAACGGGTAAGTGCCGCATTACTTTAATTTTCCATAAAGCAACTAATCACTTTATTAACATTAGATTGTGTTGAGTTTGACTGCCGAGGACGGGGAGATTGAGGTTCGGTCGGGTGAACTGGGGGCAGTTTTTCCTAAATGGTTTTTCACTCTCCCTCCACGCAAATGCGGGTTCACTGCCTCTAATTCAACCTTCCCAAATCCTAATCCATTAGTGTAATTAGTACTTAAAGCGTATAACCCGAACGGGTTGTAAGACGCAGTGCTAAATAGTAATAATAATAATAATAATAATAATAATAAATTTAACTTTATAACTGCCCAAGGTATGATTTATTGTGTACTTCCAAGATTTAAATTCTCAACCTTTGGAATAGTTTTAGTTGTTTTAACACCAGAACCACCTATCGACTTTATTTAACAATGCTACTCGGTTAGTGAGGAATATTTGCCTATCCAAACAATATGGCTAGATACTATGAAATATATACTATAAATCAATAGTTGTTAGACAAATACTGAAATATTTTTAAGGAAATCATTATGTATGAAAAAAGTGCATGTAGCAAAAACATTTAGTAATAAATAAAATGGTAGAATATTAGGAAAATGGTAGAGTACGAATTAAAGTAAAAACACTAAAATAAATTTACACACTTCAATATTTTGATGTTATAATAGCATCGAAATATTGAAGTGTATAAAATATGTGTTAGTGTTTTTACTTTTATTCATGCTTTACCATTTTCCTAATATTCTATCATCTAAAGGAAATCAAAATTAATTTGATAAAAAAAGTGTTCAAGTCGAATTTACAAAAGAATAAAGTCTAACCAAATCATGTGTGTTTATCTAACGTTTGACCTTGTTGACCTTGTTTCGCAGCCAAGATAGTCCAGAGCAGGAGTTTGTAATGACTCCAGAAATATGGTCGAAGCTGCAGCATGATCGCAAGTCATTCCAGAAATGTTTTCTATCTTTTGTGGCTCAGGCCTACCAACCATCCATCATTCGAGAGCTGCTCCTTCTGCAAGGCTCCTCTGAGTTTGTGGTGAGGACATCACTTATTTTAAAAGTTATATTTTATTATAGTTTGTTTTGATTAACATATAAGTAGGCCTAGTTTTAAATCTGAGATTTTTCGTTATCTGATCAGAGTGACCGTTCTGGGTGTGCAAGGTCCATTTTCTCAATTCGAAGCGAACTATAGACGAATATATTAAATATTCTCCGAGTTTGAATGTTTTTTGTTGGTGGTTTTATGCTGTGTGTAAGATACTTACTATACAGAAGAAAAGTCTCCTTTGAGTGTAAGGAAGGGTTGTACAGTGCGCACTTTGTACCCGTTTTCACATATGCAGTGGAAACATGGACATTTAATGTATGAGAAACTAGGAAAGTGAACGCCACGGAAATGAGGTTCTTAGCTGTCACGAGAAGAAACAAGATTAGGAATGAAGTAATCCGGGAAAGGGTTTTATTGAGTTTTATTCTTGGTAAAATATTATATTGTGGCTATGTATATAACTTTATGCACTAAAATTAACTGTTAATTGTTTTGTTGTATAATTTTAAGGAATATTTTGTTTTCTAATAAATCAAGCTATTATCACCATTATCAGTATATTATTTTTAATTTAAATTTTATGTTTGTTTTGACTGGTGACATTATACATATACTATTTTACTTTTAAAATAAACAAATATTTATTTTAATGCTTTTTTAGTATACTCTAATGCAAGAGCCTTTCAAAATAGTATACTAAAGTTCAACTCTAAAGAAAAAACTCAAACACGCAGACCCCTACTATCTAGTGATCTACAATAGCTGCTGGCGACCATCCCCATGCCATGCTCTACTCTCGTCATTTTGTATACTAAATATGTGTCACAATCTCCAGAAAGCAATAGCTATGGCGACAAATAGAACTGCTAAAGAAATTGACACCAGCTATGGTTGTGAGCACTATACATTTAACTATCGTATATAATACACATTTTTTTAGTACCACGTCTTACTGCCCATTCGGGTTATACACTTATGGCTTTAGGGATTAGTAAGGTTATATTTAGAGGAAGTGTACCCGCACAATTGTGGAGGGAGATTGGAAAACTGCCCTCAGTACACATGACCGAGATTTGAACCTCAATCTCCTTGTCATTGGCAGTCTAGTCTACTGCGAGAGTAGCGCGTTAGATCACACGTCCGGCCATCGAAGTGGGTGAAATAATCTAATCATCATCATCATCATCATCATCATCATCATCATCATCATCATCATCAACTGTTTCCAGCCGGTGGCCGGGACTGTTTAGTAAAATGCCTCCATCTTCCTCTGTCCTTCCACCATTCATCCTCCTGCACTCTCTTCCAATCTCCTCCTCTCACTTGCACACTTGCTGCTCTTTGTTCCTACCATCTTTTCCTAGCATCCTCTACTATCTCATGTACCCCAACTCTTGACCGTACATTTTCATTTCTAATCCTATCTTTTTTGGTGACGGCTAGGATTAGGAATGAAGATGTAAGGTATAGAGTTGGGGTACAGCCGATATGAGATATTATTTATTCTTAGATAATAGAACAAAAACCAATATCGATTCTAATATAATTAAGTGACCAAATATCGGGGAGATCAAGGCTCGAATCTCGGTTGGATGTACTAAGGGTGGTTGTGTGTTGTTTCTCAATGGTTTTATACTCTCCCTCCACATAAATGTGGCTACACTTCCTCTAAATATAACCTTCCTAATCCCTAAAACCAATAGTGTAATTAGTACTTAGTGGTATAACCCAAACAAGAAAAAAAATTACCTACAATTTTCTAATTATGAATCTAAGAAAACATAATAGGCTAACTTTTCCCACATTGACTTTTTTCTTTCTCTCTGAAATTTTTATTTTGTTCTCATTTAGTAATAAATAAATTAATGGTATTGGATGTGGTTGAGTTAAATATAATGATGTAAGGTTAAACCAATAGTAAGCATTGGTATATCTCTAAAAAAAATAATGATTTTTGTTTAAAAAGAATCCTAAATCTGAATTTTGTCAAATCTAAAATTTTTCAAATCCTCACCTCTCCTTAGTGACTTGAAGCTTCATAACATCCATCTTAAAAAAATAATCTGGCGCTTTTAATTGTTTTTTTTAACTAGGGTATTTCTCGAGTTCCCCCTCCCAGCTGGTTGAAGCGTGTGTGCATTCAGCAGTTGATCCACTGCCTGACACGCCCGAGCGGTGTGAGCGCTCTTATGCGAGCTATCTGTGACTCGACCCCAGACACGGGCGCAGACTGGAGTAAGCTGGATACGGTGGCGCGCCTCATCACACACGTCCACACACTCAATGCGGAGCAGTACTACCATAACATCTGCTCGCAGGTTAGTCATCCTCTGGTATTGATCGAAGAGCGCTTCTTCAAGAGCGTCTGTTCACAGGTTAGTGACCCCTTTTTTGTTTCTGGTTACACTTTTCTTTTTCTCATATTGGATGAATTATTTTTTATTTACTTATCTATTTGGGTGCAAGGTGACACCCCGTTCTTTTGTGTAGGTTAAGGGTCCTTGACTCAAATATATTAACATTTAAACCAAAATCAAATTGAATATTTTAAAAAAAATTACACATTTTAAAAAAAACTTAAAACAATTGTTAATAAATAAACTTTTTACTAAATACTACCGGTAATTGGTTCTTAAAAAAGCCTAATTGGTATAGCCCCATGAAAATGGTTTTATTTTTAGATAAATTGCATTTTGAAAGTCACTTTTTGCTGTTATTTCGTGTTTATTCAAAATTACATGTGTTCTAAGGTGTTTAAGTATTATTTACATATTGAGAAAATGTATACAAAATTAAAATTTACTATCGAAACCTTATATATTTACTTTAAAATCGTTTGTCAAGTTTGTATGTATGCATATTGCACAATTTTGTAGCCTAAAGTTAGCTTACACTACAACCAAATACTAATCAAATTACAGCATTGTCAAAATTTCTGCTTCATTTTTTCTTAATTTTAATGTTTATTTAAAAAAATTTTTTAAAAAAGTTCTGCTATTTTGTTTTATAGGGGGATTTTGTCTAACAAAACAATTTCGTTTTATTTCGCTTTTCATAAACATTGTAAATTATATCTAAAAACTATCAAAGGAAAAAGTACTTGATTCCATCTTTGTATGACACTTTTCGCTTTATCGCGTCTCATCATTTTTACAGGGCTCTACTAATTGATAAATTAGATGGACCTTTAGTTTTTAAATTGTTTGAACAATATTTTGTTAACTATTTTTTCTGTTTGATGTTTTAAGATCAACTCCAATCATAACCTAACATTAAAATTGATTCCAAGGCAGTGGTGGGGAAGATAAAACTATTTTATTTTAGAGCATAGAACAATATTTCACCGCCACCTCTCCCTGATATCTCATAGTAAGCTTCCACTGACAGCTTTCTGATGAATCCATCCTCTGAGATAAATAAAACTTATTAATTTTTCCAATTATGGTTTTTGTTTAATTTTATGAATCTTTTTGTTGATTATTAATCTATTCAAACCTCAATTCTGTTACATCAATTTGTCAAATTCTTCAAGCATTAAGTCCCGTATAGCTTTGTTTTATGTGTTATTTATGAATGTGTCTCTCTATATAAAAAAAAAGTTATAATTCCAAGAATTTAAAAACAAAACTTGAGAGTTTAAAGAAGTTTGAAGTATGGAAAAGGTAAGAAGAAATGATAAGTTTAAATTTCTACTTAGACTATTGTGGTGCTGAGTGACTCGTATTAATCACTGCCATAAATGGAATAAGGGTGAGAAACATAGGTTATGTTGAGAGACAGTAGTTAGCTCTTTATCCAATATAAAGTGTAAATTTGTTTTCATTCATAAAGCCATAGTGTGCTTGTTCATCTTGTTTGTTTTCCATCCCTCCTTCCGGTAATTTCTTCCATGTATAGTATGTAACTAGAATAGTTATTATTAATAGATGATTTTTTTTTTGGTGTTCAACACTCCTTAGTAGAACTGCTAGTTTTTACTCCGATATATATTTTTTGATTTGTTCCCACTACTTGTATTATTAAAATAAATTTGTCTCTTTCTTCATATTACAGTTGGTGGATTTTCTGAACTTGAGTAAACCGTCTCCCCAGCCTAACTTGTATCTGACAGTTGCCATTTTGTGCATAAAAGCACTGCACGAGAAGAAACCGTTGATGTGCATGCGATACGTTTTGGACATTATCATGAAACCTCTACTAATAAGTTGTAATATTGTCGGACAAAGGCCAGTACTTTACAAAGAAGTGGAACTGCTCCATGAAAAACTTGATAAGCTTTTCGTTAGTTCAGTTTTACAAGAAAAATCTGCCCATTCTGATAAAGGCGGTGACACGGCTTCGCAAGAATCGATAAAAGAAGAGGAAAAGCAGGAGTCAAACAACGTTATTGTCATCGTGACTGAGGAAGAGCTGTCAAAATGCATCGAGACTCTTCACCGGTGTTTTGTTGCGCCCCAGAGCGAAATGTCTTCTTTGCCAATAGATTTGTTGGCATTAGTGGCTCCCGTTCTCTTCTGCTTGCATCAGAAGATTTACCCGAGTTCTTGCTACCTCAAACAACCAGTGCATGAACTGTTAGTGAAGTTCTTGACTGGATGCAAGAGGTTCTCTGTGCGGGAGATCTACAGTGCATTCCTTTTCGGTGACAAAGTAGACGAGATGCTAACAGTCAGCGACAAAGTAGAGTTTGTTTTTGGTCCGACCGGGGGTGTACAGCTCCAAATTTGCATAGACGATGGGGTGGACCCTCTAATCAAGTGTGAAGAAGCAGGAGACTGTCTCTTGGAGCTCTTGGACGCAGGAGACAAAAGTGGGGACCTCACTTACAGTTTATTTGTCGCTCTGTTGACTGTTCTCACACAAAGCTGTACTGGGTCCAAGCAACGCACAGGTATAGAACCTCAAGAACCGGCAGGGGATTTTTTCAACAACTTTGCTGAACATTCCAATAAGAGTGTCGTGGCCATAAAACTACTCGCTATTCTCGCCGAGAACCCTATCATCCAAGAGAGAATCGTCAAAGACCCTTCACATGTTATCCACTTCATCAAGTACATGCTTGACAGAGATGCTAACTTCTTGATGAAAGAGGACGATATGGATGACACTGATAAAGATTTGGACCTGGAAAGCTTGTTCCTAGTTTTGATGGTTCTGAGTGTTGTTATCAACGACCCTGGCTCGACAAATGCAAGATGGGAGCCGTTCAAGGAGCTCATCAAGCCTTTGAAAGTCATCCGCCAAAATGTGACTAATGACGAGCTGAAAAGGTTTGCTGATAAACTATACAACACTATAGTCACCCATGGCGTCGTGAGAGAGAATACCTCACAAAAAACGGCACAGAAGGCTAAAGACCGAAATAAAGAGTCCAAGAAATCAAAGGAAAAAATGGACACCAAATCTGCCAAGGTTGTCGAAACTGAGCCTTCCGAGGGTGACGAGGAAGACTACAACTGCCGTACCTCACCATCTGTTTCGGAACAGGATTCTTTCCATAGTTGTATCGAAGAGGAAGGGGACTGCCCCCCAGGGGGTCCCGTTCAATTGGACTTTAAGAAACTCAGTCGATGTGAACAGGCCTTGTTTGACGCTTGTGCCAATGAGCTATCGGTCAGGGGCCATGCCCTCATTGAGTTTGGAAAACTCATTAAAGAAGGCGATAAGGAGGCTCAACGACACAAAAATCACATCATTCGTGTCTTCCAGGTAAGGCGCTTTAATGTTTTAAATTGTTGACCCAAACAGGGAGTAAAATGCACTGCTAAGAAGAAAAAAAATATAGTGTTAATAATTGGGATTATATTTTCATTATAAGTAGGAAGATTTAATTTATTGGAGTTATTAAAATATCAGTCTTGTATTTGATCTATTATTATTATTATTAAATTAGTTTGAATTACATCTTTTTTGGTAGAAACTAAACAAACTCAATTTGATTTTGCTCAAGGTGAAACTGACTTAGTTCCTGAACTATATTTTTAATATGGGGGTGGGTGATTTGTCACAAAAAAAACCCTAAAAAAATCATTTTTTTAAAAAAGAAGATTCCTATTACCAAGCAAATTGAGATAATATGAAGGATAATTTGAATATAAATTGCTAAGGGATTGTAAACTGATATTAAAAGGATTCTTGGTATGATGTGTACTCTACTTAAAAGGTATGTTTTTTTTGTTTCAGGAAAACATAAGGCATACAGACTCCTACATATACTTATCATCAATTGATGGTCTAGCTGCAATGGCCAACATTTTCCCAAGCACAATATTGCACGCTTTACTGGATGAGTTTAATGAGATTCGTTCGAGGAGAAATGGTTCAGAAGACGAAATATCACAGCTCAAAATGAAAGTCGGAGAAGCGCTTATGCGAGCTACCAAGTCTCTTGGTAAGTTAAGTACACTTACAAAGAGAACTTTCATCCACCGGGAAAATCATTTATACTCTAGTGATTAACAAACTTTGGTTCTAAAACAATAATTGTCAGGGGCCTGCTTTAATATTTTAATTCCTATATAAAACAATACCACTGTGTTTATTGAAATTTGAGTAAGCTATAAAAATTAAAATCACAATAAACGTGTAATAATAATAATAATAATATTTAGCACCGCGTCTTACTACCCGTTCGGGTTATACGCTTTAAGTACTAATTACTCTAATGTATTAGGAATTGGGGAGGTTGAATTAGAGGAAGAGAACCCACATTTGCGTGGAGGGAGAGTGGAAAACCATTTAGGATAAACCACCCCCAGTTCACAAGACTGAGATTCGAACCTCGATCTCCCCGTCCTCAGCAGTCGAGCTCAACACGACAAGCGCGTTAGCCAACTACGCCATCGAGGCGGGTAATAAACATGTAAAATTGTTTTTATTATAGTAATAATGTTAAAGGAAGGTGTGCAATAATGTTTGTTAAAGAACAAAAGTTTGTTAATCAAGGGCGAAAGTATGATTTCCCAACAAAACAAACTATTTAATACAATTAAAACTCACTTGATTACACTCAAGTACTGCTTCACCCAAAATTACGTAACTGCCTCAGAAAATCTCCAGCAAATAAAGAATTTAGGAACAAATATTAAGGCCAAACACAAGATAGCTTTTATATTGAAAATTGGAATACATTCAAACTCCCGAGTTTGTCTATTAGGGTATGTGTCCGCTGCGTTAAGGGCTCCAAGTTAGATTCCCATCATAGCTAAAAAAATGGTTGGTGAAAATTGGTGATTTCCCTTTCTTTATTGATGCATCACTAGCCATAAGATACAGCGACGTCTGGTCTATAATTAAGTTAGTTTAGAAGTAGTGTGCTGATATAATCAGTTGGCTTAGAAAGTTTTTATTAAATACTACTGATTATAAATTAAATATTCTTTAGATTTAAAAATTTACACCTGTACATGGGAATTGAACTCGGTACTTTTGTCTTAGTACGCCAATTCTCTAACCACTTAGCTATCCAGGAATCATTCAATTTCCAAGGTCATTCTTATTCATAATAAAAATAAAGACAAACAGTTCACACTGGAGAAAATTGGTCCTTACTACCCCTTCCTTTATTCTAGCAAGACTATTTTGGAGAAAGTGTGAAAGTCATGACTCAATTTCCATTAACAGAAAATCAAAAACTAAAAGAAATTTAGTAAAATTGACAGGTTACAACTATAGTGTGTATAGTAACTGCAGATTTTCTTCAAAAGGTAACTTTTAACAACTGTATTTTTTTTTAATGTCTTTAAGGAAAAGCCAAAGAAACTAATTTGCAAACTAGTGAGCAATGATGGGATATTGTTGATTGAATATCAACCTGGAACAGACCAATCAGGTTTCACATCCTCTTTTGCTGGACACCCTCTTATTAATTCTGTTTTCCTGATTTTTTTAGGAGATATTCTTCCCTCATACAAGACTACATTGATGAATTCTTTCCTAAGCGGGACGAAAGATATAGACCCATTTGTGCGAGCCTCCAGCCTATCGAACGTTGGAGCTTTGTGCCAACTTTTGGGTTTTCGAGTTGGAAATCACATGACTGAAGTAAGTATGGTTGAGATTGTTT
This sequence comes from Timema poppense, assembly GCA_902141375.1. NCBI lineage: Eukaryota > Metazoa > Arthropoda > Insecta > Phasmatodea > Timematidae > Timema > Timema poppense. The sequence continues at coordinate 10,024 of CABFOV010008195.1, forward strand.
TCATATTATTTCAAAAGTTTTAACAAAGAGGAAGTGTTAACATGGTAGGACATACAGTCTCACTAGCGTTGCTGAGGAAACTGTAGATCTTAAGGATAAAAACTTTATTTTCACTCTCTCTCAGTTAACGGTTGCCAAATCTCCTCGCTCTCAGTTATGTTTGAATGTGGTGTGCTGGGGTAAGAAGGAGCTACTGGCAAACTTGACTAACCAGCCCTGCCAAACTTTTCTTATATTTGAGGGGCGATTGACCACACGAAAACAAGAGCATGACAACGCTGATTTATAATAGTAGCCATACAATTCCCTCACAGATTTTATCCAGTGTGATTGAGACATGATAATTAGATGAAACTTTTTTTTTAGCACCACGTGTTATTACTCGTTCAAGCTATACACTTATGTACTAATTATGCTAGTAGTTTTAAGGATATGGAAGGTTATATTTTATAAGAAGTGTATACCTACCCTTGCTTGGAAGCAGAGTGGAAAACTATTTTGGAGAGAGAGAAAAATCTCAGTACACCCAACCAAGATCCGAACCTCAATTTCCCCGTCATCTGCAGTATAATCTACTGCGAGAGTAGCTCATTAAATTATGTGACCACTGAGGTGGGTACAAAGTGGAAAGCTGTAGCGCAGCAAACCAATCGTAAGAATGATGACCTAACGATGATGATGTCTTCTGGATAAATGAACCTAAGGCAGTAGATTAGAACAATACACAATTTGTATTAGGATCTTACATAAGGGAAAGAATAGAGGAAAATCGAGGTATTTTAATAAACTAACCCAGCCGCACGCTGGAAACAGTTGGTGATAATGATTAAACACACCCCTTTATTTTTATGGGCAGAACATATCATGGTAGGGGTGTGTGAAACTTCACCTTGTCTTCGAAAAAAATGTCAGCTTAGACTTTGCTTTGAAAAAAAATCCAACTTTGACAATCATGAAGCTTTGCCAATCCAAATATATAGAGAAAATAAAGTTAAGTAATTGATTTGTAAGTAATACTAACTTAATTTATCATATTAAAATGAAATATTACAAACAATTGTGCCATAAAACAATTTCAAATCATTTTATTGCGAGCTCACATCACAAAGTTTTATAAATAACCACAATATAATATTTTTTAATCATAAAAACAACTAACAAAAAATATTCAAACTTCGATTCGGCTTCGAGAATATTTTATATATTCAATTTGAGTTCGCACATCCCTATATCACAGGAAATTAAACTGCTTGGTATGACACCTTAAATTAAATCACCCATTAAGTTTTTCTAGTGCACCCCAATCCAGTAAGTTGCAAGTAAACAAGACCCAATTTTTGCTTTCAGATTTTATACTGTGTACGCTGCATTGTGCACTCAGATCCTTCTGTAGAGGTTCGTAGGTCAGCCATGCTGGTCCTGTCGCTTCTCTTGGAGGGCTTGGGCAAGGACGCACTCAAAGTATGTTCACACTTCTATTATTTCATCTCCTGTGGGCCCGTGAAACAATAGAGCATGAATGAGCATTGATATTAAAAAAATATATATTCACAGTTCTATGATCTAAGTTATTTATACACTGGTTTGATGAAGTATTTAGTAATATTCCCATAAATAAATATAGTAAAACTGAAAAAAAAGCACAAATAAAAGTAAAAAACACAAATTATAGCGGGTGTTTGGTGGGTAGAGTATTTATGGCACATGTCTGGGAAATGCGTGTCTTGGGTACTTCTGGCACATGTTTGGAAAATGCGTGTCTTGGGTACTTATGGCACATGCTTGGGAAGTATGTATCATGTATTAGATTTGGAAGAAGGTACAGGAAAGGTGAATAGAAACACATAAAAGGAACCAACACATTATGGCTTTTACAATGAAGAGAACACAGTTCACACTTCATATCTCTGCCACTGGACAAACTGGCTGCCTCTTGAAGAAATGTCAGGTAAACACATTTCATGGGTATTTTGCTTGGTTTGCAGGTACTGGAGGGTGCAGTTTTGGAGGTGTACAGGACTCTGAAGGCGGTGTATCAGCGCGAGAGGGACGAAATCGTCAAGATTCATGTCCACTTGGCGCTTGAAGAACTGGAAAGATCCACCTTGAACTTCCTCTTCCCAAAACTCAACATAGAGAAGGAGATATATGTCCTTGATGTGCCACAATCTTAAGTTAGGCTCTGCTGTCACATTCCTCGTTGGTTTTTTTACCGTACAGTTGGTTATTTTCCAACCCCTCATCCTATTTTTAATATAATTATTTTGTTGGGTTTTGTTTAGTGAACTTCACTTTATTTTTATTTTTTCAATTGTTGATGATCTAAATAATGTGCAGTTCCGTCAACTTACAAAATAGCGTTTGTATGTCTTTCTTTGACTCCAATATAAAGTAACATAAGTTACAAGTGAAACACTCATGTTGAGAATTTCATTTGAAGATTGATTTTTACTTTTGTGGCTGTAAATATTATACTCTAACCACAAAAGGTGAGAAACACTTTGATACTTTTTACGTTTAAAAATCACTTGCAGAGGTGTGTAATCGCCTATCTGCATTTTCATGCCAAACTTTTTATGTTCTTTCACTTGTTAAAATGACTAGTCTGGGTTCATATCTATGCATAACACACAGGTCATGATAAATAGTGCGCATTAAAGACTGCCTTACATCACTAGACTAACACCTTATATAAGTAAAGAACTTTTCAAAGTAGAAACCGAGCTGCCGTGTCAAGGTTCGACGTCCACTTGTCCGGAGAACAAACACCTCTTGTGAGGCTTTTCTAACCTCTGACCCATCATGTATGGATGGGTCCTTAGAGCGTAGTCACGCACATTACATGCACAGCGGGCAATTTAGGCACCCACAACCTTGTGCCTGCTGTTGGTCCTGTCATCACCGCACAACTTCCCTCGGTGAGAGGAGTCGGCTCCTTCTTTAAGTGCTGAACAGTCAGGTAGGTCCTTGGAGGTCAGGAACCTAGCCTCAGGAATTACTCTTAAGAGCTTTCAACCTGAGTTGCCTAGTGAGGACCTTGTGGAAGTGCCTCGACCAGCTTTCCCGGAAGGTACTAGCCACCAACCCGCTTAATGTGTGGAGAGTAAGGGGAAGGGGGGGTTCACCTCCTCATTCACTACCACACAGAGCCCTTGACAGATATTTAGCCACCCTTTAGGTTAAATTCTTCCAGACATTGCCTGAAGAGGTGCTCTCTTAGGATTGCTAGACAAGGAACATCCTCCAGGCAGAGAGGTGAAGCCTCTTATCCCGTCTGCGTCAGGGCAGTCGCCACGAGTGCGAGCACATCCCTAAACCTAATGAGCGTCCAACCCCAACCCGGTGCTACCTTCGGTGAATAGTGTTTAATGTATAAAGTTGATTAAAATTTTTATCTGAAATGTGTGGATTTGATTATAGACAGCTCTTGAAGTTGAGAGAAGTATCAACCATTGAGAATGCAATTAAAGGCCGGTAGGTTGTACACAGCACTCAAGAAACATCTTCCGTTTGTGTTTGAAATGCCCTGTAGTAGCCGTACCTGATTGTTACTAACAAATTTTATTTTTTTTAGCGTCATTGAATACAATTGAAAATTAAGGGGAAACATAATTTTTTTTGTTTTAGTTATTAGTAAGGTTCACTATAATATTCATGACGATAGTAAAATCAAAACTAAATAAAAATCAAATTTGGTTTAATAGTACAGGCGCCACTTAAATTAGGTTAATTTTATCCTTTAAAAGATACAGTTTAATGAACGTTACGCTCCCCCCTCCCTATCCTGTAAATTGCTGGATAACCCCAAGGGTTCTATATATAGGCCTACATATAAACACTTTTATTGGCTAAAGGTCTAGTAAAAATATTTAGCGACTTCCCCACCTAAAAAAAACCTTTCTTATAATCTTTGAGTTGATTCTTAGGTGATTTATTTTTATAGCAAAGAGGTTAGCCATATTCTATAAATAAATAAAAACACATTCATTTAATTAAGGCTTTAATCCCAACTTTATTTTATTACAAACTGTGGTATTTTTCTTATGGATAGTAAGCTGTGCACTATCAGTTATTGGTTAACACGGCCGTTCGGCACCATTTATCCGCTAATAGTTACGCATGAATATAAACTCAGCCTTGAAAGTTCACTTTCTTTTAATAGTTATTAATGTAATTGTTGTTCAATTTCAACTAATTTTGTTGAAAACAATATTTATACAAATATGTTCTCAACAGGAGCATATCATAATAGTTACATTTGTGTATGGTATTAATTTTCTCTTGTTTTGTAAGGTTTGTGAAACTCACTTTTTCAATTGTAAAATTAAAATAGAAATTTTAAAATACTTTTTTCTACCAGATCACTAATTACCAACACAGCCGAGTTCAAGGGGGGGAAAAAAAATTGGACAAGTCACATTATTTATTTTTCTTGATCTTGGTTCTTCTATTTCAATTCCTCGACATTCATAATCTAAATATTCTTCTGAACAACCCAATCGCATATAAAAAAGTTTTTTTTATTGTATTGCACTGTATTTGCTAGAGGTGTATCATAAATCACTTTATTGCCATATTAATTAATTATAATACAATTGCCTCATAAAGCGAAAAGAGGTTTTCCTTATAGATTCATATTAATTATGATAAATTTGCTTTGTTTTATTGCCCTGAATAAAATATATATCCATGAAATTTAATGTTTACTTTCAATATATACGGCAACTAATATGATAAAAGTAAAATAAGTCCACAACATTTGACTAAAACTTATTTTAAGTCACATGTTCTTTTAATTTGCACGCCATACTTCACTTCACATTGGAAAAATGGGTTTTCACAAGCCTAGTAATAGTTTCCTAAAATTATGCCAGTATTTTTTTAAAGTCTTAATTTATTTGACTACAATGGAAGGCCTACTGGTAAATTATTATTATTATCATAATGTAGTTCATATAAATAAATACATAAATTTTAATAGCAATTTATAGACTCGCTATTTGATTGAAGAGAAGAAAGTATTGAACATGATCTGTTTTGGTAACAAATTTATATTCATTTGTGCATTATTCTTATATTAAAATAAAGTATTTTTTATTCATAATAGTGTCATGTACCAATGTTTTGTCACACATGATTTTTCTTGTAAATCATGGAAATAGTATGCTTGGTACAAAAAAAAAGATTTGTGTATGCACACATTGACTGGTCACAAGTATTTGACTTTTAAATGTTATATTTTTAGTGTTGTTACTTAGATACTTTTTAGCATATGGTATATATAGTTTCACTTATACATTTGATGGGAACGAAATATAAATATTAGGTGTGATATTAATCAATGTCTCCTGCTTTTGAGTTTCAAACCCCTAATACACCTTTATCCCAGTTTCGAGCTTTTTAAACCCTCATATATAATAAAATCATGCCAGTTTTGATAAATATATAGGGCCACTTTTTGAATGTCAAATGCCAAACACAAATATGTTCTTTTAAAATTATTGTACACACTAGTATTATAAACTTAAAGAACAAACAATTATATTACAATAATTTTCAAAATGATTTTGTGGAAGGCCATAAAGTAGGAAATTTAAAAAAAAAAAAATTAGGTCACCTCAAACTTATTAAAATACTTTATTTCATTCATAGTTGAAAAGAGGATAGGAGGTCAAGGAAGGCACTTACCAGAAAACTGTGGGCCTTGCCCTTCTACCCTATTTTCAATGCTACATTAGTTAAAATAGCTGTTTGGCGCCAGTTTCCCTTTGTTTTTTCATTCACCTAATCATTTCTATTATAACATTCTTTTATTTAATTATATTTGAGAGGTAAAGCCAAATATATTAGGTAGCTGCAGCTTATGGTAATAAAATGTGAAGACCAATTTTTGCTTTCAATAATTTAGAGCATGCCCCACCCTGTTCCCCTTCCTCCATCCCCCCCATTAACTTGGAGGATAAATTAGGAAAAGGACAGAAAAACTTATTCAACAAGTGTGTCACTTAAGATTAGTTTAAAATTCAGCTAGTCCTTAAGTGTGCTACTTCTTATTTATGTTTTTAATGAGTATTTAAAAATCAAAATTTGTTGAATATTATGTAACATGACGAATAAACTAATTTAAATTCAAAAGAAATAACCTAAATTATAAATTATTAAAATTTATTAAATTGTCAAAGTGGGTGTCTTAGACAATAGTAATTCAAATATCAAATTGAATGTAGCACCATCATTAAAAAAAATTGAATATTTATTATTATTATTATTATTATTACTAGGTGTTCTGTCTTACAACAGATCCATTCTGTTTGTCTGAACATAGACCGCCATTGCACTCTTTACTCTGCCTCATCAGCTCCCGAATTTACTACTTTCCTTCAAGTCATCTAATATTTGAATCCTCCTCCTTCCTAAGCTCCTCTTTCTCTCAACCTTTCCTTTTATGACTTCGTGTAACATTTCCTCCTAAGGATTAAAAAATAAAAATTTTATATTATTTTTATTCAAATCGCTCAGCATCCCACTAAAAATTGTTCCGCATGCCGCTCTTGTCACCTGTGCTGTAGTTTGCCTTCCCTTGGTCTAATGATCGAGTTTATCTTAAAATCATGTCAAGATATATCACTAATAAAAAGCACAATAGACCTAAAACATTTTTTTTTACCATTTATACTTAAGAGTTTCAAAACTCCTTTAGGATATTTGAGAAACAAAGGACTCGGCCCTAATATTAACAAACTGCTTTGCAATATAAAGGGAGAGAGAAGAGACAGAAATAGTCATTGTCATATCAATATCCACTCGTGGAGCTTATAAGGTTGTTTTTTTAATAAAATACATTACTGTTTCATTCCCATCTTTGGGAAAATTATGAATGAATCATTCATAATTGGTCCAGTGGCAGCAGTGTACAGTGCCAACTGTATTTTGCTTTTTTTTAGGTCTTTCCCAGGATTTCCACAGAAAGAGTTTCTCTTGCTTTCGCCATTCCTCTTCAAGCAAATGTTGGCATATTTACATAGAATACACTTTTATAATGTTGTGCTTTGATTGCAAAGCAATTTATTATTACTATTAGGGGATAGAATGGGTTAAGAAGAAACGCACCATGAGTGCAGTTGGCCAGAATTGAAACTAGGGCTTCTAGGGTGAGGGTGTCTTTACTTTTAGCCCATTGATGTATACCTGCGTTATTGAAGTCTTGGTTTTTCTAATGATTTTATTTCATCTTTAGAACAGTATATGTTGTAATGTATGTGTTACCATTGTCATAATTCATGTCTTGACTCTGATTGGGTCTTATTTTTAAGTGTTTTTTTGTAAAACTATCTGACCACATCCTACAAAAAAAAAACCTTTTGTAAATCTTTTTAACACTTTGTATGATAAGTTAGGAAATATATTTAAGATGTAAAGTCCATCTACGCATGCTTGTACATCTCAATATCTTCAACCCGGACCGTGGAGTCAGAGTTGTTAAAAATATACTGAATACAATTTAGAAATAAAAATTTCATAACATTATTTTATACTTTTTAGGAGCATTAGTTGTAACTTGGATTGACAAATTTATTCAAATATAAATTCACAATATCAAAGAAGCTTCCCATGAAGTAATCTGTATTGTCCAGCTAACTACCATGGTAAATTTTCTATTACTAAGTAATATACCTTTGACATTTCTGAAGGAGTCTTGAGTTGGACAGTAGGAAAATAGAGTTGGAGGTTTGGTTTAACAACTCCACAACCCTTTCTTCAAATTGTACTAAACCGTCAGCGCCAAACTGGTTGTAACTTGAGTCCGGCACTTTAGGTGTTACCTGGCACTTGCCAGCTCCCCAAAGCTCAATTTTCTTCATTTCTCTCTCGCTCTGTGTGTGTGTATATATATACACACACACTCACACCTAAGATGGCTGACAATATACTGGCTTTTTTTAATATTCCTTTAACCTGCTGTCATTGACTAGTTGTTTCCCAAAGAAGGGATCATATTCTTATAATTACATTTATGTTTTAGTTTCCACTAAGGCCTCTGCATTTTGCACACGTTTATACACTTTGGTGTATACTATACATTATTATTGTATTTTGTGGAAGATTTTCAAGTGGGATGTGGTCAAAATGTACAGATTTGTAGTACCTAAAAGTTGTGGTTGGAATATCTACCTTGTCACTTTATTTTCTTACATATTTTTCATTTAAGTCAAAAAGCAAAAAAATTAATGGTTACAAGAGATCAACAAAATTAGCAGTTTTTTTGGTTGTATAACTTGTAAAAAAAAAAGTATATTTAATGGTAGATTTTCTTAAACTTTGACAGTATCTACATTCTAAATATTATGTGGATATGTAATTAAATCGAGGGGGGAAAAGTAAACTATTTAGAATTTAGTGGAAATATAATTTTTTTGCATTATTTTTCAAAATATGTTTGTTTGATAGTTTTAATAATGTTACCTTGATTGATTTTTGTTTTAGTGTAAAAGCAAGATTTGAAAGTTGCCTGAATAAAACCTTACAAAACTAAACATAACAAACCAGTGTTTCATGTTTTAACATACGCTTATAATTATTGATCCTTTCCCCTACTCCTCACCTTATTTTTAATCTAGTCCACTTGAAAAAAGAAAATTTGAATATGTTAAAAACCCAAATGCTTTCGAGCCATTACAACAAATTCATCGGCAACTGAATTAGGATTTGAAAAACTTTGAGTGAAGCCTAAAAAATGTAATTCTTTGTATAAAAATAAATCTTGAGTTTGGTCCCCAGTACTTATAGAATATGGTGTTGGGAGGAGGTAGCACCTCTGGTCGGTTTCGTTGACCACATGACGGCCTCTTTCCACAAACATTCAGCGGCATAGCCACAGTGTGTTCATGGTTTAAGCTATTCACAAATGGATAAAACTAGAATTTAGATTAAAAGAAACTGTATTTGTGCGAAGAGAAATAAAAAAATACACTAGCAGACTTGACCTTTTCTTGGGATATGTATATAGGGTGGTGTAAAAAGAAGTAGAGTCGTCACCATCACGATGAAAGTAGTCTACATGCACCACGAGTCCTCAGAAAACACGGATTAACTTAGATCATTGAATTGAACTAGCATAAATTACTCATCGTCACAGTGACCATCACACTAAAGGTTAATTTCCTGTAGCTACTTGTTCAGTAAGTTCGTGTTATCCTTTATCATTTCCATTAGTATGAATGTAAAATGTGAACGCTTCTTCATTATAAGAGCCACACTGTGTTTCTACCCCCATTTATTTTCACTTCCACGATTATTAACTTGAGAGCAAAATTGGGATCAGTGTAGTAGTCTTCATATTAAAATAATTATGATTTTTCAATTTTTTAAGCTTGTGGCAAAAAGTTTGAGCCATATTCGTTCATTGTTATTTACTAGTTCAATCTCTTGTGAGAATAACACCTTAACCCACCAGAGCAGGTCTGCCTATAAGTTAAGTCCCATTTGTGGAATGAGTGTATTAAAATTTGATGGTGTGATTGTCTTAAACACGCACTAGCATATATATATATATATATACTTTTTAGGCAGGTGTATAAAAATAAAATATATTAATTTATTCCAATAGCTCAGTTTGAAATAAAAGTAATTTAAATAGTATATTCTGTTTAACCATAAGTACAAACATTCCAAGGTGACAAATGAAATGAAAAACTCATAAATAGATTTTTTTTTACAGTTTACAACAGTTGTTTAGACATGTACACTACCAAACAATATCAGATACAGTAATTTGCATACAATCAAGATTCCTTCGACAATAAGAGCTCATACACAATAAATAAAAAAACGTGTTGAGATCTTTATTACTTGATCACTAGTAGGTGTATGACGAGTTCATAACTACACACACATAAATCCCATTTTTATAGAATCCTCCTTATTTGACAATTATTAAAGTCATCGAATATTCTTCCAAATATTTATGTTTCAGGTCATCTGATATACATATAGCTGTCACTTTTGATAGCTACTATTCATATCTATAAAATTAATACCAGTAATCCAAAAATATTTATTTTCTAAAATACTTGCTATGAATGAAAATTGGATCGTATAAGGTATTTGTATTGTGTATTATTTATAGTCCTTCATTAGACATGGTGATTAATAGCAGATTTGTGGATTGTTACTTAACAGATATATAACCCGCTTCTATGGCCAAATGATCTTGTGTTAGACTGTCCTGCTGATTACAGGAAATTAGGGTTTGAATCTCGGGCAAATGCTTCATTACTGTATATTTGAAATATTGAATGCAGTCTTCTTCTTGACTTCTGAAGATATGGCAAAAAAAATTATTAAAATATAAACTCAAAGCTATTTATTAAATATTTTTGGCTAGTTTGAAAAATAAAAAATCCCTGCATTCGTTATAGTGAATAATAATACAAGGAAATCAAATTTGTCTTTTGTTTGATCATATCTTTGTTGCAAGACATATTTTGTAACACTCAATTTAATAACCAAGATAAATTATTTAAAATTAATGTTAATTAATTATATATTAAACTTGTTTGTTTTTCTGTGTAAATAACAATTTTACTGACCTAACATATCTTTAAACAACTTTTTCGCCGATCTTAACCAGACTCCGATTTCAAATAATCCTCTCTTTAAATAGATTTACATCTCAACATTACTTCGTTACTACCACATCTCATTTTGATTTGTCAATCCTTGATATTTATCAAATACTAGGAGCACACTAGGCTTCACATTGATATTTACAACTTGCCTAGAGCTAGGAGAAAGGGAACCTAAGTTAATTATAAAACTTGTAGCTATTTGTCGGCCTCCATCAACACAACAAACACCTTTTCGCCATCATTTGTTATGCTAGACCTACCTACATGGGATCGATTCCCTTGCCCCAATGTCATTTTTCAACTGTATTTATTTTATTTTTGAAAGATGTTAGATAAGGTTGTATTTGTAACCAGTATCGGTTTCATCTTTTCGATACATGTAGCATTTTATGAACTTAATTTTTATAGCATAAAAAATTTATTCTGTATTAAAAAAATATCATTAAAAAATTAGTCGGTCCAGACCCGTGCTTGTGAAGAGTGCGGGATTTAATGATTTATTTTTGTATTTACAAGGGGGTGATCTTTAAAACACATTATCCTTAAATCATGCCTCAGATTGTGTGGCGTGTTCCAGGGTGATACATGGCCTGTCTTCTGGACTGAGGCGAGAAAAGGGTTTGGGGGAAGGGAGATGGATGGCAAACACTCCTCCTTGGTTCACGTCCGCGTTGGTGCACTCCGACACGACCGAAGCACCGTCGTCGCAGTCTGCGGCCGGACACCCGAAATCGGTGCCCAGGTCCAACACCGATGAGTTAAGGTCTATCTCGCTGTGGGTCGACTCTCTCAGTGAGTTCTCCAAGTTCTCGTACGTTGACACGGACGATGAATCGTCCGATGATTCAGAAGCTTCTGGAAAAAGAAGATAATTTTAAATCTGAATACCTAGTCTAAAAAAATTGTTATTTTGAAGATTTTTTTTTGAACCTCGGTTCATAAGCCTATTTTGATAAAATCTTTATAGATAAAAGTTTTGAACAAAATAGCGATAGCTAGATTTTTAAAATTCAAAAATAAATTATGGGCTTGATTATTTTTTTCAGTCAAACTATAACAAGTGTTATTTTAAACAAAACCATTAAAAGGTCATTTACAAAAATTAAAAATTGTTATTTTGAAGATTTTTTTTGAACCTCGGTTCATAAGTCTATTTTGATAAAATCTTTATAGATAAAAGTTTTGAACAAAATAGAGATAGCTAGATTTTTAAATTTCAAAAATAAATTATGTGCTGGATTATTTTTTTCAGTCAAACTATAACAAGTGTTATTTTAAACAAAACCATTAAAAGGTCATTTACAAAAATTAATGATCAATAAAATACCCTTAAATAAGTTGTTCTTAGTAAAAGTAATTATACAGTGTAATCTGATATGTAAAATGCTTTAGAATGAACAAAATTAGACATTTAAAAAAAAATATAAAATTGAAATTTTTGAATGTTTGAACAAAATCCTTCAACTGTTACAATACTTTAAACATACAAAAAAGTAGAAGAATTCTAAAGCCTTACAAAAATATTTTTAATCAAGGGTTTTCTCATTTGTTTGAAGAATAGTAAAAACTATGTACCAAATTTCAAGATTTTAGGACATCTTGAAGTACTTGGTTGCTGAGGAAGTGTTGACCCAGTAATATTTAGAAGACTCAATAGACATGACCTTCAAATATCAGAGAGTTATTAAATAAATCACAAAACTCAGGATAAACTGATAATTTGCATAAAAACTTAAAAAAAATTACACATAATTTTATGTTATGAATTTGATTTGATCATTAGCTAAAATGCAAACCACTGTATTTTTTTTTATCTTTTAACATGCAGACATGTTAAAGCTATATTAAAAAATAGTTTTGATAAGATAAGATATCTTTTCCATTTTATGGAGATTTGTTTTCAAATATTTGGCATAAAAGTTCAGGAATTTTTCCAACACATTTCTAATGATTCTTATTTTACTTGGATACATATTTATATTAATGTTGCACTTTGCAGTACATACCTCTAAAGCGCGACTTGACTCCAGGAAGGAACCACCAGACTGCAACGACACATCCCAATGCTGCGGCCACCACCAAGATGATCATCAAGACCAGTTGTACCGCCGACTGATCTGCAGACATTCAGTTTGGCCAGATAGAGCTAAGACGAGTGACAATCTGACAACAGTATTGTGTGATCTCTAGCCAGAGAAATGGTAACAATACACCGAAAAGAATAATATACAATTATACTAAACTTCTTTACACTAAAAAGTGAAATATAGATTTAATTAATTGTCTGAATAGTCTCTATTAGAAAAATATATATTTATACTTAAGTAATTGGAATAGTTAAAATTATCAAACTATATATATCTTTATTTAAAGATGGGTATATCCGACTCAATAAAGAGAGCTTTATGCCAGTCTATTCAACTGTCATACCTGGAATAAGACATCTCCTGGTATTGTATTAACTTGCGCGTAGAAGTTGGAGCACGTGTCTACGCTCTGTTGGGCTATGTTACCTTGAGCGTAGAAGTTGGAGCGCGTGTCTATGCTCTGTTGGTGCTAAGTTTCCTAGCGTGTAGAAGTTGGAGCGCGTGTCTATGCTCTGTTGGTGCTATGTTACCTTGCGTGTAGAAGTTGGAGCGCGTGTCTATTCTCTGTTGGTGCTATGTTACCTTGCGCGTAGAAGTTGGAGCGCGTGTCTATTCTCTGTTGGTGCTATGTTACCTTGCGCGTAGAAGTTGGAGCGTGTGTCTACGATCTGTTGGTGCCTCTGCAAGTGGGAGGCTCTGACATCGTTGACCGACTCCATCTCAGTGTCGTAAGGTAACTCATCTGGAGCAAAGTGCTCCACTTGGTTACTGATCTCTGGCTTGGGACGGCGGTGGTGGTTACCAGGGAGGTTGATGCTGTAACCAGATAAGGTGGTTACGTACACTCCAATTTCCAAAGAAAGAGTCTTTTAGAAAATACAAAACATTTTTATTACAGACAAAATTGATAATATGATTTATCATCGCGCCTTACTAACTTTCAGGTTATACGCACATATTATAATTCCTTTAATAGGTTAGGAATGATAAGGGGAGTGTTTTAGAGGTAATTCATCCGCATTTTCATAGAAGAGAGTGTAAACTCATTTAGGAAAAACTACCGTTACTAGGCCTACATCCAATCAGGATTAAAATGCCGATATCCCCGTCTATCGACTGTCCAGTTTCTCGTGAGGCGACGCCTCAGACCATATGCTCACAGAAGCTGGTGACGTACCCCGCCCTTACGGTGAGCGTCTCCGGCTGGAAGGTGCACAGAACCAGGAACCTCCTCGTGCTGTGGGTCAGGATGGGCAGGTTCTCCTGTACGATGACGAACGTCGCCACGGTCGTCTCGTTCACGTGTGTGCCGCAAGCCTTGTGGTCGATGCGCAGGATGTAAGTGTCCCTGGCGCTGTCCGGGTCCCCGTCCACGGCACACCTCTCACCGCCCTCCGCCGCCTCCACGGCGATGCGGCCCCCGAAGTGGGGGCCGGTCAGCACCTCCACCTCGCTCGCCTGCGGCAGGCACCGTGTGGCGCGGGCCGAGACTGCGTCATATATATACAGTCCAATCTTTATATGAAGGGAGTTATTTCACAGTTATAAGAGACTTACTGTCACGTATTCTACGTCAAGACAGCAATGTCGCGTACGTTCCAATATCATCGCTAAGGGAACTGAGCGTCTTTTCGAGAAAAGCTATATCTTCGCTCTCTCTCAGTCAACTGTTGCCAAATCTCCTCGCACTCAGTTATGTTTAAAGGTGGTGTGATGGAGTAAGAAGAAGCTACTGGCAACCTCGACTGACCAGCGTTGCCAAACTTGTCTTATATTTGAGGGGCGATTGACCACAAGAAAACGAGAGAATGGCAACGCTGTTTCTCCATGCAATTCCCTCGGTGATTATATCCAGTATAGCTCAAATTGAAATACTTCAAATTGCAGAAATAAGCATAGG
>CABFOV010008196.1:1570-24632 GCA_902141375.1 Timema poppense
AAAAAAAAAAAAAATCTTGAGGTACTTAAGAAAATTGTTTACAAATGATGAGGTATGGAATCGTAAAAAGGTTGAAAGCCACTTTTGTATACAAATTTATCATACACCAAAATAAATTTTTCTTATAGAGTTTATTAAAACTCATAGAAATTTAAAACTCCCATTGAAAGAATCCTAGAAATCTGCAAAGCGAGTTTTTTGAACTCGGAATCAAATCTTAAGTCGAAGCAAATATTATTAGCAAATTTCAGATAACTATCGAACCAAATCATATCCTAGTTAAAAATGCTAAAGTTTTGATGTTAAAAAAACCCATTATATTAGTTTTGAGCCCTAAGTTTTTCAACATGTTCCCACAACAATAGTTCAGTTCAGTTCAGTTCAAAGTTAAGAGGTATAGAGCACCATCTGTTGTGGTGATTATAAACTATTCCAATACATATCTTCAGAGCTCAAAGTTTATTTTAGCATCGCGTCTCTCTAGCCATTTGGCTTATACACCTTCAGCAAATTACATTTGTTATGCATTATCCAAAGGTGCAATTAAAGGCTATGCGAATATTTTATAAAGGCTGTTAAAAAAAAGTATACCTTATCTTCCAGTCAGCATTTACTTTACCTCACAAGAATTGTTATTAAAAATCTATTTACATATTTTATACACAATGTGAGATTTTACAACAGCTTAGAACCCTATTTTTTTTTTTTAGTTTGGTTTGATTTATTGAATAATATAAAATTCGACTCAATATTGATTTTATCAAAACTTTGCAGACACCTAAAGATTTCCCATCTCGATCTTATTGTGAGCAATGTTCAGTCTCACAGTCTAAAAGTCTAATGTATACACTGTTAACACAAACACACAGAAGATCCCAATCAACAACAAAACAAGTAAAACCTTACTGAAAGTTGTGAATATCTTTCTATAAACCATTTAACAACTATCACTTAAAATAGAACAAAATGTTTCTCAACCTTCTTATGCTTAAAGAGAGCACTAAATAACAAAGTAAATGCACTATTTATAAAAGGCTTTGTTGAAAATTATGCTATGAATGGAAAATCCATTGAGGAACTGAATCTTTAAATATAACATTTTTTTTATAATGGTTTTATAAAAATAAAATTATTTTAGTCCCTCATAGAAAGAATAAAAAATCACAACCATTAACTTAATAAGTATTCTTTTCCCCATCACAATTTGGGCAAATAGCTTAATTTGGCAGCAAAACTTGTGTCGTAGTTTTATTATCGAAAGTTGGTATGCTCCATTTAACAATGAAGTTGGAATTATTAAAAAAAACCAAAGTCCTCTGGAAGTTAAGGGTGAAAGGAGTCCTTCATAGGACATTTCACATTTCTTTTACTTTATAAATTTCAAGTACATTTTTCAAAAATGTTCGAGGTATCAAATGATGATAAAATATTTTTTCAAATGTCTTGGATGTGGGTGTAATAAAACAATATTTCTATACATGAAGCATCTGCAGAAATCTGTAGGCCTTAACTAGTACCTTAAGAGAGTACACCACATGCCACTCAACTCTATGAATTTATACCAACACTATAACATGTGAATACTTTATGATTAAACATCAATGGAGAAAAAGAGTTAAAAGAAGTCCTAATACTGAATATTGTTGAAATATTAAATGACATTTGTATAGAAACTAAATTGAAAAAGCTGTTTTTGACCATTTCATAGGTGAACACTGTGCACAAATCACCACTCTGTCTTAATAGACACATAGTGTAGTTATTAACAAGTAACTTAGTCGCTTTGTCCCCCATTGTCACCGCGAAAAATTTAAAGTTATCATTCAAATATGAATGCAATGCACACATTTATGGCATATTTTAGGTCTTTTCTTTTCCCTTTTACTCCAATACCTTACTCACAAACAAAAAAACAAACAAACAAATGCAGATGCGAGCTGGGGGCTGAGTTGGGCCTACTATAATGAACATTCTTAAGTGGCAGTGATTGCCATTTTCCAATTGAATTGAAACAAACCAATACTGTATGTAATAAGGGAAATATATACTAAAAAAAAGTCTCTCTTCTTAATATATGATTTAAAAAGTAGCTGTTAGTTTTAATTTTGAGATCAAATGAATATGGTGATTCAATGCATATTTAGTTTTAAAATATAACAATCCTAACAAGTTACTAGATCTTTGGCAAGTACTTAAAATAAATACATGACAAACTGTCATTCTTCTTTCATCATAAGGTCAAGTGAGATTTTTTGGCTATAGCAGATTATTGCTTTTAATTGAGAAGAAATTTGAATTTTGCTGTTAAAAGTGAATATTTGTTAAAAATGCTAACATTTAATTTACTGTTGAAAATATATATATAAATTTTTCAAAAATAAATGCTTATGTATCTAATACCATTAAAAATCCCAATATTTCCTTTAAAAACACAAATAACACAGTAATAGAACTATATAATTTAAAAAAACAACTACTTTTCCATTTCCAAAACTGACCAGTTCTAATGCCAAATTATAAAACGAAGTGTCAATGACCATCACAAGAGGGGAAATGTCTTTGAAAAACTAGATATCAACATGAATAAATAATAACATGTAACAATCACTAGCCAGATTTACATTTTTTTTTAAATTTTCTATGATAAACTTAATCTTTTAGCAATAAGTAGAAGAGCAAATGTGGATATGACAAAGAAACTCACTGGCAAAGAAGATGAAAGAGATTGTTCTTCATCTGTAAAGAAAAAAACAAACATACGATAAAAAGGATAAAACTTTTCACACAACTAAAGAATTACATAAGAAAATGTTCATGTTGACATGTTTGAAAATAGGCATGGAGTGCCCAAACCTTTTAAGGTTGCTACTACAATTATGTACATCCAGTATTTAGTTGTTGATAGTGTTTAAACAGGGGAACTTCACACTCCCCTAACACATGTGTTAGTGTTACAACAGGTGACCTTCACACCCCTAACACTGTTGTTAGTGTTACAACAGGGGACCTTCACACCCCTAACACTGTTGTTAGTGTTACAACAGGGGACCTTCGCACCCCTAACACTGTTGTTAGTGTTACAACAGGGGACCTTCACACCCCTAACACATGTGTTAGTGTTACAACAGGTGACCTTCACACCCCTAACACATGTGTTAGTGTTACAACAGGTGACCTTCACACCCCTAACGCTGTTGTTAGTGTTACAACAGGGGACCTTCACACCCCTAACACTGTTGTTAGTGTTACAACAGGGGACCTTCGCACCCCTAACACTGGTGTTAGTGTTACAATATGGGACCTTCACACCCCTAACACATGTGTTAGTGTTACAACAGGTGACCTTCACACCCCTAACGCTGTTGTTAATGTTACAACAGGGGACCTTCACACCCCACTAATTAGTGTTAAAACAGGGGACCTTCACACACCCCTAACACTGGTTAGTGTTACAGCAGGGGACCTTCACACCCCTAACGCTGTTGTTAGTGTTACCTCAGGGGACCTTCACATCCCCAATGTCGGTGTTAGTATTCCAACAAGGTTTAATTACAGGCGAATTAATACATATTTTGGTTGGGTAGTTTTATAGACTTTGTGATCCATTTTATTCAACAGTTAAGAAGATATATCACAGGTTAGAAGATGGACACCAGTGGTGGATTCAGAGGAGGAAGGGGGTGGGGTGGGATCTCACCACCTTCTTGCGTGGAAGATAATAGAAAATATTGTTGTAAAGATTGACTGACCAACACTTTTCTTGCCCCTATCTCCTACATGACATAATCAATAAATCTTTCAACTTAGCTCTAATTTGCAGAGAAGCGAGTGGCTTAAAACTAAACCTCCCCCAGTAAGTCTAGTATTATATTCCAATTATTTGTATTAAAATACATATTTTTCTACTAAGAATTAAAAAAACCTTTTAGGCCCATGTACATATTTATTACTTTTATTGTTACAGTGTTTTTTTGTTTTGTTTTTGTATTAAAGTTGCAAATTTATTAATAAAAATTGTAATTTTTTCTTAAAGTCCTCCATTTATTATTGTAATTATTAATTAGAAATATTTTTACTAACTATCAATATTATTATTATTATCATAAAAATCTCGATTTATTACAAATATTGAATTTATACTTGAAGGAGCCTTTGAAAACTAATCAGCCCCTTTGATAACAGGTCCTGGATCCACCCTTTATAGGAACTGTTACATAAATGGATTACAAAATTTGGAAAGCCACCCAAACTAGATATTAGTTAACTAGCCCATATTTAAACCCTATTGCAACACTAACACAATCTATCATCCACATAAAACAATAGCAGAACATCAAGAGAATATTTAGTTCACCAAAGATGTTTTCATCCTCCATTAATTAAGTTAAATCCCCGAAGCAACACTTTATGTGCAATCTCCTGAGGCATCAGAATATTAAAGTGTTGTTTTGATTTTATTTGTGCTTCATTTTTTAACATTCTCAAGTTGAATCCCAGTAGGGAACACTTAGAGTGGGCTTACATTGTAATTTTTACATGATTTTTTCCAGTCCTTCTCAATTCAAATACTGAAGTCTCCATGAAATTATTAATTTTTGCAAATGTCCTTAAAATACGGTAGTATAAGTCGTGGAAACCTGATTATGACGTCACTCTACTGCTACCGCACACTCTAGAACTGGGTGGAGGCCGGAGAGCAAGATTGTGTGGTCTGCCCTTTAGCGCCACACACGGCGGACCCAAAGTCCAAGAGTGCGCGGTGACGATAGGGTGACGTCATACTCTATAAAAGACAGTAAGACAAGTTAGCAAAACACAAAATAAAGTTAAATAAATGCATTTTTTGAAATTAATTTTATTTAGGTGTAGTGATGATATTTTCTAATGTGGTTGTCCCCACCATTACCACAGATGAATAAGAGTTGATTGAAGAGAAAACCAACACAATTATCAAAGCAGCGTTAAAGTCTGGAAAAAAACGCCAACATCAAAGCACTTACCCCATGCACCTGATGACAGATATAGAGATAAGTTTGGCCAGTGCTTTTTAGAGCAGCCTTCCTCGCAAATCACAAAAAAGAATTAACACCATGTTAGACAGTACAAACAGTAGACATGCTTTAACACATTTACTAAATGCTAGAGATGGGTCAAATCCTATATTTCTCAAATACCAATCTCAAATCAAAATCTTGTTTTCTTTCGGATCTCAAATCCAAATTTAAATCTTTAAAAATACACCATTTTAGTTAAAGCTAAAATATTTAAAAAGTAGTTTAAAAAGAGTTGCTTATAGCTTGGTGCCACTGAAAAATGATAATATTTTTTGTCATGTATATTATGTCATAGACAAAAAACGAGAACACTTTTATTTAATAAAGCGATCATAGTAATACAATTTTGTTAACCTCCCAACCAAAAACATCTTCATATTTGTATTCAAGGTAGTTTTTGAGATATTTACAAATCCCTAATTTCTAGAATAGCATAGGATTCGAGGAATGGAGAATTTGAGCGTCCCATCTCTACTATAGCCATTTAAACAGATTATAGAAAAACTTTGTGATAAAAAAAACAGTGAAAAGGATGCTTGGCATGCAAATATAAATGGATTCTTTAGTAAGAATGAATGTAGAAATGACCGAGATTTGGCAGTGAAGTCATACCTGTAAGTTGTGAATTTGAATGAAAATAAAATAATATAAAATGAAAGGAAAGAGTAAACAGCTTAATTAAAAAAAAAAAATAGAATACTCCTTTAGAGCCACCCACATCATAGTAATAATTAATGAAGTTATAGGAACTAAGAGAGAATTCAGTGTTCCCTTTTCTTTGTACCAATGAAAGGTATCTAATAATGTTTTAATAATTGTTTTTTACATCCATTACTGTTTCCAGCCTGTGGTAAGTCCCCGCCCGTTAATCCACCATTGTGAAAGGGTAAACCCACATTTCACCAATGATAAATTTTTCAGCGATACCAACTTAGCTAAGGTGACGGCTAATATTACAATAAGGTATTTGTCCAAATTTCTCTTTATCAACAGCTTGACGGCAATTTTACCAACCTTAGTTAAGCTCGCCACACAAGATGCAGGATTCGTTGCTAGAGCGCTTGCTCAGTGTTGAGCAGGGCATGTTGCTGGAAAATGATGTCACTGATGACTAGCCTGCTGGTTTCCCTTGATAGGTCCTGTATTGTTTTATGTGCTTGCTTCCCTGCTGGATCGATAGGTGAGCCAATCAGAGAGCAACCTTCAGTCACATGACCAGACACAACGATCACCACTGTTTATATGCAGTCGGTGATAGCGGTGGTTATGTTCATATGATCTCCTACATTTTCTGCGCCTCCTCAGTGCATCAATTATTGAAAATCTCACCATCACTAATTGTCTTTAACAAATACAAATTGCTCGCAAAGTATCGTCGTACAATACGCTATCATCACTGTCCATATTTGTTGGCAACAGAGCTAGCGTTCTCTCGCGCTTTCTCATAAGCTAGCCACATGGCCTGAAGATGGTGAGTCACATCTAAAGCCAACCCAGCAGCGCAGCATACACAGCAACAATCAGCGAAATCCAGCAAGCAATCAAGCAATGGACCCGCACCACGCGAGGCAGGCTTTAGTATAAATTATCTGACACCTTAGCTCAGTTGGTAGCGTGTCTATCTACTGAGTTAAGGCTCCCGGATTCAATTCCGGTATCGGCTGAAAAATGTATCATTGGTTAAATGTGGGTTTACCCTTTCACAGTGATGAATTAATGGACAGGGACTGGATGTTGTGCCTGTCTTAGTCTTAAGTTAGATTATTACTTATAAGGCATGTGAAGCTACGACAAGCCTAGCAAATCAGTAGTGGAAAATATATGGATGTAAAAAAAGTTAGTGTGAATTAGGTATTGGTGAATATTCAAATTTTCAGCTCAGCTGAGCTTTTAATAGATACTCAGGCTTGAGCTCAACAAATTTATAAGCTTTGAAATTTGGAGCCCCTTGTATGAGGCAATTTCTAAGTGACTGATAAAAATGGATGATTCATTCTCTCTACTTGTCTAGATGTTGTTTGTGAAATGTGCGGTTGGGATGAGAAAGAGATGGTGGAGGGAAGAACCCAACAACAGGGTAGCATGCGGACATCTTGTTATTGGAATGTCGTAAAGGTCAGCCAGCAACTGAGAAAACTGGTTGTTGGAAAAGGGTAGGCGACAGATATAGAAGGGGTAATACAACACAAATATCTTAGTGTAAGACTGTGTCAGGTACAAGTTAGTTCATAAGTTAACTATATATAAATTAAAAATACTCCTTTCTCTAATAGAAGGGAGATAGTTTCCTTTCTCTGGGTTAGTGTCAATGTCAGCACAACCAACTCTATTTTTAATGCATAATAAGACAGTGTTTATATGTATGCGTGCAACTCGAACGAAGATTAAGACACGGCACGGCGCTAATAATAATTAAAATACATTTCCAAGTCATTAGGCAATAATTCATTTTAATAACCATATGTTTATGAATATTTGTTTGAAACTGTATCAAATTGAATTTTAATCATTATGTAAGTTTATAGTTTTCAAAAGTTTATCTAACCCTTTTAGTGCCACGATTCGATCTAAGCTAGTTCTCGCTATATCTGATAGATAGTTTAGTAGTGTCATATTCCACTAATGGATGGAAAAACATAAGTCTGGCATACATTTATAAATAGTTTTGTAAACAGTTTTCAACTGTATGGGTTAGAATATTCTGAGTTTAGAAAAATATACAATTTAGATTTTCATGTTATGTCATGTGAATTAAAAGATTTCTTTACCAATGTAAGTAAATAGACAAAATGATTTTATAAATTTATATTATATTTTAAAAATATATGAAATTATTCATCATAAAAGGTTTTTTGAAGAACGCATTCATTATTTGCAGGCCTAAATATTTATTCATATGGCCCAAAAATATCT
The DNA here is from genome assembly GCA_902141375.1 of Timema poppense. Taxonomy (NCBI): domain Eukaryota; kingdom Metazoa; phylum Arthropoda; class Insecta; order Phasmatodea; family Timematidae; genus Timema; species Timema poppense. The sequence goes on from CABFOV010008196.1 coordinate 9,538, forward strand.
AATGTAGGTTATCAAACTAAAATTCCTGTAATTACTATTAATAGTCATATATATTAATAACTTTACTGTCTTGTTTAAAACTAAGTGCACTACAACAAAATAATAGTGAAATGTATAAACATAAAATATTTAAAAAAATATTAATTAGCATTAGTTTTGAAAAAAATCAATTAAAAAAAATTATTTTAAAATTTAGAAATTAAATAATTTTAATTAAATTGTATTAATTTATTATTACTAAAGAACAGTACATTGGAATTAAAATGATACAAAAAACAAAAAAAATCACTTCATAAATAAAGATTTGGTGAATTTTCTTGAAAACCCTTATAAAAATGAGGAAATAGCTGTGGCATTCTTCACACACAAAACCTAACAGGCCTCTGGCATTATTTGCGCACAAATTCTGGAATAGGCACTAAAAAGGTTAAAAATAAATCTTAATATTTATTATTGCTCCTTTATTAATCAAAACATTATTGATTTTGAAATCACAGGTTCTTTTTACTGTAAAATTTGAATGCTTTTGTCAATTCAAATAAAAAAATATCTGAGTCTTATTTTCATTTTTCATTTCATACGTAAATTAAACAAGTTCACTTTTAACTACATTAATAAGTTTTAATCTTAAGTATTTATCGAACTTAGACTTAACTCATTACTAAGTATATTTCCAACAAGCTTGCTCAAGCCAGACTAAAACAAAAAAAAAACCTGATCTGCCAGACCTTTAGTGTCAATCTATTGGAAATCTTTGTTGCTGCTAACTAATCTGTAGAGCATTCTTAGTATATATTTTACAATAAACAATAACAGAAGATAAACTCTTCAATCATGTTTCCAGCCCCTGACCTGTTCGGTACATAAGGCTCTCCAACATCTCCTTTCTCCCCGACACCCTCTCCTCCACACTCTTTTCAGCCGCTCGTCTGTTGGTTTTCCTCTTAGCCTCCTGCTCCCACTTCAACATCAAACATTATCTTTGGTATCATTCTCCTCACATGAGCACACCACCTTAGTCGTGACTTCTCTATCCTGTCCTGCACTTGCTCCACCTTAGCTGTCCCTCTCACTTCTCTTTTAGAGAACAAATATTGAAGTAGTTTAAGAGTCTTTATAATGAAAGTGAACTTACAATTAAGAAGAACTATAAGCTTGTAATAGACCAATTTGTGCGGTAGAAAGCTATTAAAAGCTCTTTAGTGATGTTTTATAGTAATCCTTTCTTCATAATTTGATAGAACTACCTCACATTTCTTTAGGAAAGATAAGTTTTAATTTAAACTTATACATTTTAATGATTTCTAAAATAATGTAAATTATCTCAATACCTGTTTTGGTAAATCATAAATCTTTAGTTTTTTTCCATCCTAATTTATAGATTAACACAACAATAGCTAAAGGGTGATGACTTGATAATTTCAGCATTGAAAAAGTGTTACTTCATGAATGACCTTGACAGTCAATGGAAAATATCATAAAATAATCTTTACTTACATTATCTTCCTTGTTTGTCTTAAAGTTGCCAAAGCTAGGAGAATAATAAAGGTACAAACCAAATTTCAAAGGAAGAGTATTTCATAACATACAAACATATATTTTTGTGGCCAACCAGAGTATTCTACCATTCTTTACAGGTTTCCTTGTTCTCTCTTATGTGTTTTTTGGTTTCCTCTTTAAAAAAGTTGTGTTGGGCATTTCCCACTTCTTCCTGTTGAGTCCCAATATAATGAAAGCTAGGTTGGGATATTAGGCGGTAGTGATCAGTTTTCTTTAAGAGGTAGCCATTAGTTATTTGTCCATGGCAATAATGTAAAGCGTTTGAACTGTGTTCTTTTCATTGTAAAAGCCGTATTGTGTTCGTTCCTTTTATATGTTTCTATCCACCTTTCCTGTGCCATCTTACAAATATACAATGCATCATAAGTGTTATTTGATAGCTATGGATAATATCTATCAAAAGTGACAGCTGTAGTTAACATAACTTGACACATGAATGTGAAGATAGCTATAGTTTTCTTGCTGTCAAAAACGGCCCTTCTGAAGAAAACTGTACTGTAAAGACCATTGTATAAGTGTCCTTGTTTCTTGCTCGGGATTGTCATAACAGATTACTTTCAATTCAGTCAATGGCTTACTTAATGACACTAGGAACTCAAATTTTCATTGCCGTGCTTACAAAAGTACTTTGCCAATCCCAATCATGAGCTAATTCTTTTCAGATCACCTTATTACACCTTATCTCTATCTTGATCTAGTTCTATCTAGCTCACCTCATTAGATGCTATCCCCATCTTGAGCTAGTTCTATCCAGGCCATCTCATCACATTATATCTAGTCTAGGTCTTCCCACTGGTTTCTCACCATCAGGTTTGCTGGTTTTAGTTTTTTCCCTTAACACTGTGTGCTCTGCCCACCATAGAGATTTGATTACCATACAAATGTCTGGTGATAAGTACAGGGGTATGTAGCTCATCAATATGTAGCCTCCTCGACTCTTTATTATGTTCATCCCTTTATTGGATTAAAAAAAATTAATTACTTTGTTTTTAAACACTTTACATTGAAAATTTATTTGGGTTTACGAAGGATGTTATTTTTTTCAGCCTGGGTTTCTGAGAGCTCTTAATCAAGTTTTGAATATTCTTCATCAATGTAATTAAATTCAGGAACAAAAGTAATTTTCAAAATAAAGTGAAAAATTTACAACAGTGTTAAATTATAACTATAGTTTCTATTTAAGAATTCGCACATTATGGATTTCCCGAGTATTTCTCAAGATTATTGAGTACCTTCCTTTTTATTTGACATAACAATATGTTTTAATCCAATCCTGACGTTATTATCTATGAACTTACCTATTTCTTGAGTTTCTTTGGAGCCTAACTCAGGAACCCAACCTAAGCTCTTCTGTATCGCCATCTTCCATCTCGAGTACCTTATATCTTTTTCTAAAAAACATAAACAAGGTAAATGACTTAAATTTAAAATAATATTTTGTTGCACTTTTAACATACCAACACAGAAGTGAGTTTTTTATTGTCTTCATTTTATGGATCTATACGAAATACTGTAAAATAATGTATATGAAAGGCATGAAAACCAACCTGACGGAATGGTTAGGTTACCTTGATATAAAAAAATACACTTATTTCTTTATTTCTTCATACAATTTCTTAAATGATTGTGACATGCTAATATTGTCAGTGTTATTCAAAACATAGAGAGGTTGAGGTTTTGATACTAAACAGGTGCATCAGGGATGAATTTTTTCATCCACTATGATCAAGCAAATGCTGATATTGCTATTTGTAAATTCAACCTATTCTCTTAGGGCAGGGTGGTCCAACTTTTTTCATTCCAAGGGCCAAATCTGACTATCAGATTGATTTGCGGGCCGGGGATATATTTAAGTAATCCCATCAAATTAATAGAGGACTACAAACAACACTTAATATTATTATTTATTATTATTATTATTAGCACCGCGTCTTACTACCCGTTCGGGTTATACGCACTTACGCTAATGTGAAATGGTAGGGTGATTGTGAGATGAAATGAAGGACCTACAGTTTAACGTGGAATCCGAACCACGGTGGAGGCCTGGCATTTCTCACATTCACAAGATGTCTTGTCAGAGGTGAAGGAAGGGTTTGGTAATCAGATAAATCTTTGCCGGGACCGAGAACACTTAATAAAATATTACTTTCAATACTTCAATACTCTATATATATATATAGTATCTTAGGTCAGTAGAATCTTTGGAATGTAACATGTTCACATACCAATTAGCATTTTGCAAATATAATTATACATATTTTTATTAAACAAATAAAAGCATAATAAAATGGTGTCATAACTCTTTCAAATAAATATTTTTATTTGAATTATTAGTTATTTTACATCTGCCACTGGGGGTTTCCTTTTAATTTCCCTCCAGGATACTGTGAGGGCCACATTTTCAGTGGCGCGGACCGCCATTTGGACCACACTGTTCGTGGTTGTATGTCCCATATTGTTAAGGTACTTTCATGATTCTGTGTATGGTGGTCATTTAGGCGTGCTGAAAACTTTCAGGAAAGTATCTAAAGAGTTCTTCTGGTCTGGGCTATATATAACAACGTTAAAGAGTGGGTTAGCCAATGTAAGGATTGCCAGAAAGCTAAGCCCACCCAAAATTCCAAAGTTGGGTTTTCTTCGGCTGATGTAGCCCAAAGCACCTGGGATAAGGTGTTGTTCATCGATTGTGTTGGGCTCATTATGCGTTCTTCCTTGCGGCCACCTGTACAATTATTATAATTGTAAGGCAAGCAATAAGCCGACTACCGAGTCTAAGGTGGCTGCTTTATCTGATAGCTCATGGTCTTAATAAAATCACACATTTGTAGCCGACGATTTCCGCACATCCATCATAACCTCTGTCTTAAAATATGAGTGAAGAATGACCCTGGGCACGGGACGATTCCTGGATAGCTCAGTGGTTAGAGCATTAGCGTACTAAGCCAAAGGTCCCGGATTCGATTTCTGTGCCCAGGTGTCATTTTTCAATTTTCAGAATATGACATCTAGATGCGAGTAAATCCTCACTAAAACAAATACAATAGCTTTGGCTATTTGATTCTTTAATAATAAGTACTTTAGCTGTCAATAATTTTATTGGCAAAGCTTTAGTTGTTGAAGTTGGATTTTATTTTTATTTGAAGTCAAAGCTGATATTATTCCAGAGCCAAACTAAAAGTTTTCAAAGCTTTGCACATGCCTACCAAATTCTTAAAATATCAGAAATGGTGAACCCTTGGTGCCCCTCACCCTCCAATGCAAATAAACCCTACAAGTTTCTATTTTAATTTGTTTTAGTAATAATTTGTAAGTCGATTTAAAAAAAATCAAATGAATAATTATTTTTGATCACCACTGAAGTAAAGTATAGGTTGAAAGGAATGACAACTTCGGCTAAATGAACTCCCATTTTCTTTCAACAAATGTGCAGCAACAGGCTCAAATGAACATTTAAATTTGTGAACTGAATATGATGGAATGAAACCTAGGTCGAGGGATTGAGCGGTAGCATTTGATTTTCTTCAGGAAACAGCCATTACCTCTTTGTCTGGTGGCAACAATGTAAATACCATATTGAGTTTGTTCTGATCCCCCTTTCTTGTACCTTCTTCCCCATCTAACACATAAAGTGTAAGACGATTTAATGGGCTATTTACATGGTATTGAAGTTTCATTGATCAATATGCACACACAATGCAACATACCTTGCCTTTTAATTATAACGATAAACATAAATGAGCCTTGATGTAATTAGGATAAAGTTTTTTTATATATCAGTCTAAGTTGAGAGTATTACAAGTTCTCAATAAACTACTCAGGGCAATAAACCGTTATTAACCCTTCCCCTGGCACGGGCGTTGAACAACACCTATTTTTGCCCGAACATTCCCTGGCGCAGGCGTGAATCGATATTTAATAGCAATAAGTTATTGTAATGCCTGCCATCTATCAATGAGCCACTGTACTTTTAGCCAGTCCAAATACTTCATATTGAAGCTGATAGGTGGAGCTACCAGTTCAATGCTACATCATGATCACAAATAAAAAATATATAAGTACTTAACAATGTGTTTATATGTTTTTTAGTGTTATATCTAAACAATTTCTACTCCAGTATCACCTAGGTAAGTGTGCTGGCTATCCCTCCTAATTTAAACCAAAATAAAAAATAAAAAATTAGTAGTGAAATATTTGTCGGATAAGAATTTAGGAGTGGAAAAATGACTGCCATGCTTACATATATAGGCACACGCCGGGAAATGGGTTAAGAAATTTCCAATATAAATCCCTAGAACCAATTATATCTCTGTCTTAAGTGGTTAGTTGATATACAGTCCTAAATAAAGGGCCTATCTGGCAACTAGGAAAGTTACTAAATCTACCTTGAAATATTAATTAAGTCAGTCATGTGATCTTCAGCTGTCTCCTTTGATAGATATTATCAAATTTCTATGAAATATAAACTAATATACATAAATTTGATGTCCTATCATTGTCCTATCATTCTTTACCATTTTCCTTTTTCTCCTTTTTTGGTTTTCTCTTTTAGGAAGTTGCGTTGCGCGTTTCACACTCCTCCCTGATGAGTTCCGACAGAATGAAACCTATCTCGGGGGATTGGGTGGTAACGATCAATTTTCTTTAAGAGACATCCACTACCACTTTGTCCATTGGCAGCAGTGTAAAGTGTGAACTGTGTTATTCTTTTCATTGTAAAGGCCATATTGTGTTGGTCCCCCTTTTATATGTTTCCATCCACCTTTCCTGTACCTTCTTCCAAATATAATACATAAATGTGAAAAATTGTTAAATCCATAGCAAAATATCATTTCTGATTTATAACTTCATTAGTGTTGTGCTTTTTTTAGCTTATACACTTCTGCCCATTTGGCTTATATATTCATTCATTCGGCCGAGTCTTACTACCCAATTCGGTTACACGCGTTAAGTACTAATTACTCTTAATGGATTAGGAATTGGGAAGGTTGAATTTAAAGGAAGTGAACCCACATTTGCGTGGAGGGATAATGGAAAACCATTTACCTGACCGAGATTCGAACCTCAATCTACCCGTCCTCTGCAGTCTGGCTCAACACAAAACTAGCGTTAGCCAACTATGACACCGAGGCGGGTTCGGCTTATACACCCATGTACTAATTATGTTAGTAATGTTAAGGTTTAGGATGAGGTTATATTTAGAGGAAGTGTACTAGCATTGACATGGAGGGAAAGTGGAAAACAATGATTGAAAAACCACCCAACCGAGATTCGAACCTCAATTTCCCCATCATGGACATTCTAGTTTACTGAGAGTGTGACACCTTATACCATGCGGCCACCGAAGGGGGTACATCCTTTCAAGTACAGTTAATTTTACAAGCATTTGCCTACCTCCCAACTAACAATATAATAAAATGTTATCGATTTTTTGCCACAAAAAATAAATAAAATAGGTTTGTATTTCTTATAAGACCCTTCCTATGAAAATTATACTGTAATATTCTATACGCAGATAAATACAAAGTAAAAAAAATAATAATTTGGAAATGATAAACGTACCATTTTCTGAAATCGACGGGTAGAAAGTATCACAGGGTGTGGAATGACTGTAGTTCAAATTCCACACTCCGATACCTTCAGCATTTCCTGCTGCCATGGCTGCTCCCAGAGCTGTTGTTTCCGTCATCAGTGGGCGAACTGGATCATGTATAATTTATTTCAGAATAACATTTAAAATATATTCCACACAAACTTATTTTGATACACTTTATCAAATTTTGAGATTGCTTGACTTTTCCAAGAGTTGCGTACTTAAAGGAGCGTGCATTTTCTTCGTACAGTAGAAACTTGATAATCCAAACTAATTGGGACCGGGGGTGGTTCAGATTATCAAGTGTGTATACACAACACAAGCTTAGATCGATTAAAAACAATGAGAACGTTGGAAAAGGAAGTATCACACTGCTCACAGTGGCAGGCAAAGCCAAGACTGATTGAGGAACAATAATTGGAGCAACAAGGTTACGGCAAGGATACTGTTCTCCCCATCCATGTAATATGTGTTTGGATTACCAAGCGTTCTGACTATCATATATTAATCTGGCTATTTCTCCATGTTTTAATTATATTTAGACTAAGGTGCAGGAAAGATGGATAGAAACATATCAAAGGGAACAAACACAATATTGCCTTGTAATGAAAGAAGAAAAACGTTTGCAATTTACATCACTGTCCAATGATGAAAGTATTCTTAATTTCAATGAAAAGGCAATATTGTGTTCACTCCCTTTGATACGTTACTATCCATCTTTCCTTTACCTTCTAAATAAAAACAAATGTTCCTCAAGAAGTGAAAAGAGGGTTTCCTTAAAGAGATTCATTTTTATAAACAAAGTTCTTGATACAATAATTATTAAAAAGAATAAAATGTGGAATAGTTTCCTTCCAAACACATAAAAATGGGTCCCAAAACAGCACAAAAGAGTTGTAAAATCCATTCTTACAAAACCTAAACATTGATTGTAGAAATAAATCATGGCTGTAACAGAAACAGAATGGTGGATTTGTGTCAATTAATATGTTTGACTTGAATTCTTTAGATTAAAAAATTACACCTGAACATGGGAATCTAACCTGGGCCCTTTGGCTTAGCGCGCTATGGTCTTACCAATAAGCTATCGAGAAGTACCCAGGGTCATTCTTCACTCGTATTGATATTGATGGACAGCTCCTGCTTAGAACTAAGTGGTAAAAATGCATTGGCGTATTAAGCTAAAGGTCCAAGGTTCGATTTCTGTGTCCAGGTGTCTTTTTTAATATAAAAAGTATATTTAGATGAATCTATAGTGGTACTTAACAATTTTAATAGCTTGGCTATTTAATCTATTAATATAGTACAGTTGAGAAGCGTAAATGCATCCACTATGTCCTAAAGAGAACATGGAAAATCACTGTGTGGTCATATCAATACTAATAAACCGAGCAGGAATTAAAAGTTAAGATCTAGGTGGTACTTTCAGAGGTAGGTTTAGCAGTTCTTTAGTGCAACTGCTATGAATATATAACATTATGATGATGAATAAGACTAGGTTTTAGCATACTCATAGCCGAGATACTATGATACATACCAACCTGAGTGCCACATAGGTCCGCCAGTAGCTGCATGAGGTAGTTGTTAGAGGTCATCCCCCCGTCTACCAACAGTTTGGTCAGTGGGATACCGCAGTCACTATTCATAGCCTGCAGTACATCCCTAGTTTGGAAACAAACTGCCTCCAATGCAGCCTTTACAATATGGCCTCGAGACGTTTCTTCAGTGATGCCACATAAACAACTGTAAAGTAGAATTTACACAAATGTTCCGAATTATTAAGAAGTTAAAGAAAGGAAAAATGGTGCCAAACGTTTGTATAAATTAAACATTGAAAATAAGATAGAAGGACGAGGCCTACAATTTCATGGTAAGTGTGCAGGTTTTGCACTTCTATCCACTTTTCAATTTTTAACTAAGAAGTAAAAGAATAAACAATCTTATTTCTAAATTAATATTCTTTATAGAAAAAATGCACTATACTAATGCAATGTACTTCTATTACACTTAAGGTTAGAGCTAAATTCAAATAAAAATGCTCGAAAATTGATGAGCATTTCCAATTTCTTCAGCGACATGGCAATACATAAGTTAAAACAAAAAATAAATGGAATTAGATTATCATCAGAGTTACAGTCAGAAACAATCCCTTTATGTTAAAATTAGGCTAACCAATCACACACCTTCGAGCATCTTTCCTCCAGTAGGGAGCGTAAAGTCCTGCGAAAGCCGGAACAAAATAAACTTTGCCAGCCCTTGATGTCTCTTCGGCAATTTTATGAGTGTCGGTCACGTTGTCTATTATTTTAAGGTTATCTCTGAGCCACTTCATAATGACCCCACATATTGCTACGGACCCTTCAAGCGCATAAACAGGAGCAGCGTCTTTGCCCATCCGATACGCTACAGTTGTCAGCAGACCATGGTTTGAGTGTACCACCTGTAAATGTTACTATTTAGAAATTTTAAAAGAAAATCACTATTACACGTACATAGACAACTGTAAATATATTCAATGATTAGCAGAAACACCCGGCGTTGCTCAGGGTAACCATGCAATAAATGGTGGCTACGCCAGGCAACACTTTATTCTACTTCAAACAGGGAAAAAAATCTTCATTTTATTTCTTTAGACCCAGTTTTAATAATATATAAAAAAAGTCTACAATTTAAAATTCCAGCTTCAAGGTACACATGTTTGTGTACAGGGGCTACTAATTTTAAAATTTCAGACCTCTGTGTGCGGAAACTATCATGAAATTCTCATGATAGACAAACAAAATCTTCATTTTATTAATATAGTTTACACCAAAAATATTTCATCAAAAGGAGGGAAATGCAACCTTTAAATTACTTTTTTTGTGTGTGTACCACATCTTACTACCCACTCAGGCGTTATGTACATACTAAAGCAGTGGTTTCTAACTTTTGACGATAATTTTCCTTTCCGAGATCATCTCCAACCCTTACTAACTTAAAAACCTGAACTCTTTAGTTTTTAAGTAGTTTTTTTTCTGTCTCTTACAACAATCCAGACAGTTCATATTTAATTAAAAACCAAAGTGGTAGATAATATTTATAAGAAATGGAGCCATATTTCATGAGAGGAGAACGAGGAATCATTTAGAAAAAAATACAATCAGTAGAGATTACTATAAGTATCACTTATTTACTGTTTGATATAACTCTATAAGGAAAACCTCTTTTAGCTTTATGAGGTAATTGTATTATATTTGGAAGAAGGTACAGGAAAGGTGGATAAAAACATATAAAAGGGGGACCAACACCATATGGCCTTTACAATGAAAAGAATAACACAGTTCACACTTTACACTGCTGCCAATGGACAAGGAGGTAATGGTTACCTCTTAAAGAAAATTGATCGTCACCGCCCAATACCCCGACCTAGGTTTCATTCTATCGGAACTCATCAGGGAGGAGTGTGAAAACGCGCAACGCAACTTCCTAAAAGAGAAGTAAATCTTTTTGAAAAATGGATCTAGTTTTATTTCATCACTGCAACCATTATATTCCTTTATTTTAAGGCTTTCCAAAACTTTATGTCAGAGTTTATTAGTCCTACATGACTTTCTAAAGTTTTTTTGAGTTGGGTACAAGAAGTCAAATTAATGGACATACTTACTGCAGTACCAGTGTTGTAAAGCATAAAAGCCCCGGTGCCCAAAGTGTTCTTGGCTTGACCCTTCTTGAAACACATCTGACCAACTAAAGCTGACTGCTGGTCTCCTAAGCACTACAATCACATAACATGTTTATTAGAAATGAGTAAAGATAGGAGAATTATTAAAAAGTCAAAACTATTCTTACTAAACATTGTAATATATTTGGAAGAAAGTACAAAAAAGGTGAATAGAAAAATCTAAAACGAACAAAAACAATATATCAGTGGTTAGCATTGGCGTATTAATCTTAGGTTCTATTCCCGTGTCCAGGTGTCATTTTTCAATTTTCAGAATATGATAATCTAGATGGAGTAATCCTCACTAAAAGCATAAATAATAGCTTTGGCTAATTGATTCTTAAATATGAAATACCTTACAATTATAATAATTATACAAGTGGCAGCAATAATCCAACTACCGAGTCGAAGGTGGCTGCGTTAGCTGATAGCTCGTGAGCTTAATAAAACACACATTTATAGTCGACGATTTCCGCGCGTCCATCATAGACTCTGCCTTAAAATACGAGTAAAGAATGATCCTGAGCACAGGACAATTCCTGGATAGCTCAGTGGTTAGAGCATTGACGTACTAAGCCAAAGGTCCCGAGTCCGATTCCCGTGTCATTTTTAAATTTTCAGAATATTTTACAATAAAAAGATAAACACAGGTTACACTTTACATTGATGTCAATGGACAAATAAAGTAATGGCTGCATCTTGAAGAAAATCAATTGTTGCCACCCAATCTTCTGACCTCGGTTTCATTCTATCGGAACTCATCGTAAGAAATTATAGTCACTTAGATAGGAACATAGCAATGGGATGTTCGAATCCTAAGATATTTTAGAAATTGTAGATTCATAAATATTTTTAAAAAAGATCTTGAATACAATTAAGAAGGTGTTGACTTCAAATATCAATTTTAAGCAATAAATGGTAATAGTAATTATGTAAAGTCGTGTAATTGAGTTGGGAGGAAGAAGGGAAGGTGGCACCATTTTATTAAGAGACATGGCAAACAAAATTGTGTTTGCCAGTGGTACCAAGCTTTTAACACAATTTAAGAAATTCAATTTGAAATATTTCTACTATATTAAAATTGCACATTTTTAAATATTCAAGAGATTCAAATTTGGATTCACGATTTGAAACCTAATTTATGAGTCTACTACTACTTCCTTAGATAAATATATGTTAATGTTTTTACTTTTATTTGTGCTCTACCATTTCCCTAACATTCTTTCATTTTATTTATTACCAATTGAGTCAGACTTGAGAAATATAGGATTCAACCTCTAAACAATAGCAAACCTAGCCAAATTACATGAAAGTGTTTTGTGGAGATCGTAGATCTGTTAAACCAAAGGTCCTCTTTACAAGTTAACAGTTTTATCGTGATATTAAGAGAGACCTAAAATGAAGGAACGTGTAGTAACATCAATACCACCTTTTTACCAAGTGGTAGTAGTTAAGTGTGAAGTATGTTCCTATTTTAATCTTGAAAGCTATATTGTGTTTGTTCTTCATATTTGTTTATATCTTGCTTTCCTGTATAATCATCCATTTGTGAATAATATCCAATGAGAGTATCACTCACAATTTGATTCTTTACTTATTATTAAATAATAAGGGGTGTGCAAAGTCCACTTTTTTAATTTGACTGAACTCGAATTGAATATATGAAATATTCTCGAATCAAGGTTTGAATATTTTTTGTTATTTTTTTTATGCTTGAAAAAATATCATACTGAATTTATTTATATAACTATATGTACAAAATTAACTCAAAATTGTTTTTATTGCACAATTGTTTGTATTTTTTTAACTCTGATAAATCAAGATATTTATGACCATAAATTGAATATTTTAGGTATCAATAATTTTACTGCCAAAACTTCCCAAGTGTCAAAGACAGAATTTTTTTTCCATGTGAGATTGAAGCTTATAGTTTTTTTTGAAGCCAAGTCAAAGTTACAAAGCTATGCATACTCTTATTAAATAAAAACATATTTGACATTAAACCATTAAGCATGTAATATCATTTTTGAGACAACATTTTAGTTTTGTTTTTTTAATATAAAAGCAAATTTAAATGCACTATACCCCTGAGATCGGAATTCCTTGTAAACAACCTTCAGTAATATAACCATATATTTCTGAAGAACTTCGGATATCAGGCAACACTTCCATTGGGATTCCGAAAAATCTGTAAAAAGGGAATTTTAATCTCTAAGTAATATATCATTTGATTTGCTTTTTACATCAACAATGAGCATGAAAATGTTCAAATATTGCATCAAGCTCACTTGCATAAAGTGTTGTCCCACTTTAAGGTTTTTATGTTCATTAACATCGTTCTAGAGGCATTTGTAACATCTGTTATGTGTAAGCCTCCATCCTTTCCACCGGTAAGATTCTGGAAGGAAAAGAAAGAGAGTTAATTTTACTATGAAAAATTTTGAAGAAAAATTATGACATTTATGGTAAAATCATAAGTATAAACTTTAATAGTGAATTCAAGTAAATACTACCTGCTGAGAAAGACACTATGTGATATTAAAATATAGAAGTGTTTATAAATGTGTGTTAGTGTTTTTGAATTTTATTTGTGGTTAATTTTGTACAATTATATTATATTTATTTAACAGTATGATACAAGTAAATAGAAAGAAAAAGTTTCTAAAAATCAGCTACATTGCTTGTTTTACAAATTTGTTGACAATAAAAGACCACACAGGGGACTTTATGCTTAGAACAGGTTTGTTGCTAACATCCACCTTCTTCTATGTTTCTAGCCTACTTTACCCAAATTTATGTATGAGTAAGGTATATTGGCTACAGGGTGTCTATAAAATTTCGCTCGAATTTGTTCAGCATACAACAAAGCCACCAAAAATGGAATTAATGTATTCCACCAGAAGTCAAAATTTCTTGACAAAGTGTCAATAATATACAAAATCGAGGCTATCCATCCCACAGTTCTTCCATAACCTACATGACAAAGATGCTAATCAGCACGTAGAGTTTGCAGACCTTTACCTAGATATTCATGCTGACCCTACCCTGCGAGATAAGCTATGGATATACGACAAAGCCAGTTTTAAACCCAATGGGCAAATAAACCAACACAAAATGTGTCTATTGGGCTCTTGAAAAATGCGAATGAAGAGGAGATCAAGGTTTGAATCTTGGCAGAGTGTATCCAGAGGTTTTACTTAAATGGCTTTCCATTCTCCCTTCACCCAAGTGTGGGTACACTTTCTCTAAATTCAACCTTTCTTAACACCTAACAGAATAGTTTAATTAGTTCATATGTGTATAGCCCAAAAAAGGTAGTAAGACATGATGCTAAAAAGAAAGACTTAGTATAGAGAGAAAAGCCAAGAATGGTTGAACAACTTCACCAAGTGATTAGAAAACAATTCGCTGCTATTGATATTGAGCTGTGTCAAAAAGTATGTTGCAGGGCAGGGGGACAATTATAAGAGTGGATAGAACATAAAGAAGAACAACTTGAACATTTTGATTAATTCACTAACTAAATAATTACAACTAAGAAGTATAAGGTTAATGTATTTTTTTAACATTCTGATAGAAACAGTACATTACAATGATAAAAATAAAGTTAATGATCTGGTTTCCATCCTAAAAATGTTGTTACTAATAATTTTTGCCAAACTCGGGCTAAACTTTCTTGACACCTGTATATCTTATTTTCTTTGTGAGTAACTTTTAGTTATAATTGTTATGCTCTGGGGATGTGGTTTATGATATTAGAAAGATGCAGCTAGTGCTAATGTATTTGTCACCGAAAGATGAATAAGCACAAGAGTTAACAAATCCAGTATACCGTCAACTATCCAGGTCAGTGAGTTGCGCAAATATTCTAACATAGATGATCCAATTTGAAAAAATATTTATAAAAATAGTTCAAATATGTTTGTTTTTAGAGGCACCACATATTTGTGTAATTGCCATAATGTCACTTTTAGCCCCTTGACTTACCATTTAACCAGGCTATGTAATACACCAGGATTATCTTTTAAATTCACATTAAAATACTTTATGAACAAGTTTAGTTTAACTGATATAACTTAAAATATATTTGCAATTTCAATGCTCTAAACATCAGATTTATGTCATTCTAAATTAAAAATTGGTTATTAATGCTTGACTCTGTACCGTGACTTCTTTGGTGCTGACTGACAGCTCACAGCTGACTTTTGACAGACAACATTTAGGTATATAACTAAATGTTGACTG
>CABFOV010008197.1:0-18219 GCA_902141375.1 Timema poppense
GTTTTACTGTAGTTCCTTCTTAAACTACACAATGCCCACCACAACTCTCCCATTGCTTCATCTTCTCTCATCTACAGTGGGCAATTAGTTAATATTTTATTTATTTTGGTCAAAAAAGATATGTTTTCTACAAAAACTGCAACACTACTGTCCTTATCTCGCGTTCCATAGACTTCCACCTTCTAATAAAAAAATGTTTGTCTTCCATATATGTTTCACAACAAAGTTCTCGTCGAGATAAATAAAATTGTATATGGATATTGAGTACCACTCCATGGCACTATAAGAAAAAAACACCTTTAGCTTGACTAACTCTGACAGTGGTACGACGACCCTCAACACTCGAGACCACTGGGTGTACTCGGGAACATTTTCTGGATGATGCAATGTTAATAATAACTACACAGCTTTACCTACAACAATGGTACGTTGTAAATCTCTACAAGAGTTGAAGGAAAAAACACTTAGAATAAAACATGAACAATTGAAATAAAAATGTATCACTGAATGAATTGTACTAATTTTAAATTACAATGAAAAATTATTATTGAAATTTGTGTGTAAATACAATTCTAATCAGACAAAATAAAATATATTGTATTACATCTATTATTAAATAAAATTAATCAATTAAAATAATAATCTCCGAACATGGTTAAATTTAGGAGTTTATAATCCCAGAGTAAAAGAAAAAATAATATAGGCTAAGCATATATGATATTGAAGTTTTGAGTTTAAAAAATATATTATTGTTGAAAAAAAATCAATGGCATTCGTATTTTGACATAAAATAAAATATTAACTAAATTTGGATTTAATATATTTAGTCTTTTTTGAAGGTTTTATAATAATCCTGGATTATTGATGATAGAGAGAGAGAGAGAGAGAAAGATTTGACTGGAACATTTGGCTGGATCTCACTAAGAGAATATGTTGTGTTGACACAGCCAAATGTAGGAAGTTCTTTTCCTCTTCTTAATTGCAAACAATCCACAATTTTAGGATATCAATAGGCTCTAGCTCTTCCCTAGACACCCAGCTTTCTATTGATATATTAATATCCCACCTTTAAACTAAGTTTCCACTTTTGAAATAAATTTATTAAGGAACCACACATATTTGGGTCCGTACTTTATCCCCAATCTTCTTCAAAAATGTTCCAAGAATCAAATTTAAAAACATTCTATTTTCTTCCAAGTCCAAAGAGAAAATTACTACATTAAAACAAAAGATAAAATACTGGCTATGGACTAGGGATTAATATAAAATAAAATGCAAATGTAATATAAAGATTGAAATATATGTTCATGAATATGAACAATGTTTCTTAAAAGAATTAAAATGTTTATTTCCATCTGTCAAAATTGAAATGCGTGCTAGTTTGGAATTATTTACATCCCGTATTTTGTTTATTTTCTTCCTTCTTTTATAATCCCGAGACACGCCACTCACTTGTTTAACAGAGCTGCGTTTGCCTTGAAACAAATCATGGCCGAAATTGAAAATAAATAAAGAAGAGTCAACAAACTTTTTGAAGGATAAATATGTTTAGTAAAAAAGTAAGTATTTTTCTTTGGGTTAAAATGTTATTATTTTAAACAATGCTAGACGTTATTCCTTCCGTTTTATTTTGAATGGATGTAAATAGTATTATTTAATCACGCCGGCAACACAGCACGTCAAGCTGCGGCCGAACTTTGAAGTGCATCATTTAAATCGAATATTAATTGGAAACTATTTACAAAATTAGAAAATATAAGGAAATACATGGTAGGCTGGCTTTATATAACAAGTTGCATTCGATTGTCTATCTTCCATTGTTACAATCTACGAGTTTACTTGTTTATCATTTCTCTGTCTATACAAGGCTTTAATCAGCTCATGCGTAACCTTCATTGTTCCATCTATTTGTTTTATTTAATGCTTTTGACTCTCGGTCTTACGTAATTAGCTAGATCCAAGGCCATTAAATTGACACGCAGCCTTCTGTCGCGACAACATTTTGATTACACTACACCGAACTCCTGCCCGGAAGGCTGTAGTTCAATTACAGCCACCTGGACTAGAAATAATTATTTGTTCACATAACGTTCACCAAATATACTAGCGTGAAGCAAATAATCATTGTTGTGAAGTTTGGCGACGCCTATTTCACACTTATAGAATATATTTTCATAAAATATTGTTTTATTTTTTAAATATTTCTTCATATTTTTCATACAAATATAGATTGATGCTTTTGCCTACGTAATCATCACTGCTGGTTTCACAATTTGTTTATATATTACTGCGAGCTTAAAGTTTTTGATTCGGAATTCATCTCAAGTGAGCTTCATAGAAAAAACTCCAAGTTTCAAGTCGATCTTAAAAATTATAAATATAACATTTTAAAACATTTTTTTAAGTTATAAATTTATAAAAAATATTTAACATTTTACATATATTTAAAAAAATAGATGAGATATTTAAAAAAATAAAATGTCATATTTGAAATCATAAAAGTACTAAATGTTTGACAATGAAATAACATATGCCAAGTAGACATTCCACAAACAACATGCAGCAAACATTGTGTACAGTAAGTTAGTTATCCGTCACAAGAGACACAATACAGCACATAAATAACTATAAATTACAGATAATAAATCTGTCAAGCCCCAACCAGAGTTCACTTAACTTTTAAGTGTGCTAATGTAACGTAGGAGCGAAGTAATATAAAGGCTATCCTCGTGTATTTTTTTATGGGGGCCATCTCGAAGCGCTTCGGTTTAAAAGCACATTTCACGACCATTTAAAAACCAAACTAGAAATCGCATCAAATTGCAGTTTTCTGCAGTATTCACATTCTACAACAACGAAATTTGGATTAGTTTTATAACGTTAATTTTGAAATAAATACTTTTTAATTTTGTTGTATTGTTTAAAATGCGATAAAAAAAATTATTTAGCAACGCGTATTACTATACGTTCAGATTATACGCTTATGTACTAATTGCGATTGTGGTTTTTGTGATAAGGAAGGTTATGCGATAAAACGACTGGTTAGAAGTTAGGTTCTATCAATGGGGGAAGACGAACCTAAGAAATGTCTAGCTGAAAACTTTTACGTTTACTCACGTGGTAAGTTTACCACGTGTTTCTGTCAGCCAATATTGTTGCGAGCAGTGGCGGCTCGTGTATAGGCACTGCGGAACTGCATCGCCCCCTATTTCCACTTGATATTATCGATAACATTTAATATAATGAGCCCTTTTTTCTTTAATTCGTTCTTTATTTTTGTAGTACAATATGTATTTCTAAAGCTTAATGTCAGTATTTCAGTAGCCATCCCCCAGTTTATGAAAAATATACAAAAATCTTTGTATGGAACTGTGCGCTTCACAGTGCCAGTGACGTGGTGTTTGACTGTTGTGAGCATGCGCACATAGGAGGGGGTGGGGAGGAAGGCGGGACCGTCAGGTAGAGAGAGCACAGTTTCTCTCGCAGTGCCGGCTCTGGTGTGATGGTGGAAGGAAGTTTGTATTTTACTCGGCGTGTGTTGTGCTTAAAAACCGTGTAACATATCCTTGAATGTGATAAAGTGTAGAAGAGTTTAGAATTAGATTATTATTCTGCTTCCAGCTATTACATTTGATTCATTTTTTTTTCGGTTCTTTTATTTAACAAAAAGACTAAATGCACTTGCATTATTTTCAATTGAGAAAAATTTCCTCAACTGTCATTCAGAGATCAAGGAGAAAATCTTTGAACTTTTTGCGCAAATTAAAACAAGAAGAATGGATTTCATTTTTAAATGAATAGATCAAACTTGACTTGAACTGTAACAATTTAAGTTAAAGTAAGTAAAAAGTTTTTTTTTATTTGTTAAGATTTTATCAAGTTCCTGAATAAATTTTCTTTTATACAGGTTCTTTTCCTTTTACACAATTTTAAAACAAAGGCTAAAATATTTCTGGAGCAGCACCCCCACTAATTTTAGCTACGAGCCGCCACTGTTTGCGAGTGACGTCAACTGGGTTAATTAGTAGTGTATTTGTTTGTTTGGTGTAAATAGATGCCTCCTTCGGTATAGCTTGCGTCCAGCGAGAACCAAAGGACCATGGTGTTTTATTACACTTTATCTAGGAGTTCATTTAAGCTTCCGACCCATCAAAAACATTTATGTATTAAACTAGCCTAGTAAAACGTAAATTCATTAACATGGGAAATCTTATCTTGACCGAAAGTGATGTCACAGGTAGGCAAAGTCCTTAAGCTTTATCAAGGTATATTAAAACCATTTCAGCTATATACCTAGAGATAGACAGAGAGATAGTATTGTAAGGGTCACTTTTTTCAATCTAAGGCACATAAAATATCAAGAACCAATCATAAATAATAAATTTGAGATAAAAATGTTCACGATTACAAAACGTTTACTATCTAAGTATTAACAAAAGCAGTCGATACATATTCTATTTTCTTTTGTTATTTTGAGATAAATATTTCAAATAAATTTTCAAGGTTGATAAACACTATACTTTTCTTAAGTATATTTTTAACTGTAAAAAAAACATAGAGCTATTCTGAGTCAACTAGAAAAGTACTTTTATTGATAACACCACACAAATAAACAAGAACACAGTCCATCTGATATCGACTTAATTATTTTGATAAGAGTCCCAATTTGTAACTAGTTTCAACTGGCCCGGCCCGATAAACTTAAATAGCCTTTATAGGGGCTTATGGTATCCAAGGCTAGTAAAAATCTGGTGACTCTTTGAAAATTGTTTTTAAACTTTGTCTAAATTCTTATATTGGTACTCGAAAATGGTTACTCGTTTTAATACAGGCTACTAAATAATTAAGTAACAACATACACATTTATTGTTCAAAAATATTAAACATATATAATTGCCAATATTGTTAATTTATTTGGCGCCCATTCATTAAAATTTTCATTTCAATAAATAATACATACCAGCAATCACTGCTCTTGTTTCTCAAGTGTATTGTTTAAACATATTTTACTTTCGAGTTTTATCGCTACTAAGATAATGTTAGCGTTTTATTACTATTATTATAACCAGTATCATCCGAAAGGGGGGTGTAATAGAGCACTTGAACCCCAATAATATTTAAAAAAAAAACAATATGTCGTCAGACCATAGCCCAGCCATGCCAACCAAGAGGCTGCCAACTCTTGGAGAAGATAATGACAATTTATGGGGATAGTGTCCATTTGTCAGCACAATGAACCCTGCGGTCAATAATTTGTCAATTTTCCCCCCTCTAAGCCAAACTCCCCTAATTTTATTTATATCCCCTTAAATTTCTACTTTTGTCACTTCTGTGTTATGAAAGGGGAAGTGACGGGTATGCGATGGCATATTTCAGTTTCTTCGGTTATAGCATAGAGAAATGTATGCTATGTTATCCCTTTCTCTATGGTTATAGTCGTTAACCTTCAGGCATAAATTCTGTTGTTGAAAAATCTCAACTTGCTCCCTTAGCATTTATACCCGAGTCCCACAGCTTTTACCCTTCTTCCCCTCAGAAATCTATGACGTCACAAATAAGAAATACATTAGGTAGAGCTATGGGGTGAAAGACTAAAAAACCTAGGATTCCAACAACGATATGATGGACTAGTGCACGTCTTGCATGCATGTTACGGTCACTGACATGTGCGGGAAAATTTATTTCAAACAAATTGGTTCTTGAAGATTATTAAAAAACATAAAAATAAATTACTAATCTTCATGCAAAGGGAAGCAGTGCTTGCCCTGACGGAACACCACTGGTTCTGATTATTGAAACCTAGGTCGGGGAAACGGGTGGTAACGATCGATTTTTTTTTAAGAGGCAGCAATGTGAAGGGTGGATTTCGTGTTCCTATTTTCATCGTAAAAGTCAGAATTTGTCCTACCTTTTATGTGTTAATATCCACTTTTCCTGTACAATCTTCCAAATATAATGTAAATGGACTTCCAAATTTTAAAAAATTATTGACTTTTTGTTTCTTATAAATGTATCTTCGACTATTTCAAATTTCTTCCTTCAAGGTGTTTTAAAACTTTCCATTCATAAAGGTCCTCCGGATCTTTGTAATGAGAATAGAAGGTAGCTCCAGATGGTGAAAGACATCTGATTGGTTGAGCTTATGACTGGCGTCACTCAGTACACAAGCCAGCGTGTATCAGACACAGAGCTATATGGAAGACAAATTATTTGGTTAAAAATAAGGTTAAATTTTGGAAATTTAAATAATAAATAAATCTCTAAGATCCACACAAATGTCCAACTAACATAATGTTCCACTCATCAAAAAAAATTATTTTTTTGTCTTCGTATTAAAATATAACTGGTGTGTACTGGGTCACGTTAGCGATGACAGAATCAAATTATTCCCAGGAATTCCTCCTACATTGCCCCAGATCATAAAGGTAAACCTATTTTTTAGCTTAAAATCAATATCAATAAAACTAACATAATATTTAAGTGTAAAATTAAATGTTATTTTGAATCAATGATCACAATACAATGTTTTAATATGATATGTTATAAAACGAAAATATAATTAAACTTGTTTGTAATTGATGACATTTTTTGTATTCCTTGAAGTTCAGCTGCTCATAAAATTATAGATATGATGGTGATGCATTCTCATTTTCTTTTAAAATCTTTCTCCAGTTGGCTTAATAGTTATTTCGTGAACCTGAGAAACATAAACAAATAAATTATTGTTGTATCATCTTCAAAATCTGTAAGTTATTTTAAAACATATCATTTTTAAAATACAGATAATAGGTTTTTACTTGACACTTGCAGATTATTTGTCAATGTATCGTTGACTAACCATCATTGAAAGAGAACAGCCTTGTTGACAGATATAGTGGATAGGTGCATATATTTAATTATAAATATATTAAGACGTATAATATTTTTAAAAAAACATTGTTTGTGTTTCTTAATTTACTTATTTTTGTGGTAAGAGACGAAATTTGTCTCTGTATAATATTTGCTAACCTGAACATGAGGTGGAGTTCCCAGTGTATAAACCACTGCGTCTGCAATGTCCTTAGCTTGCAAAACGGGATTTTCTTTGTACACTTTATATCCGTCTGGACCACGTATATTCTTCGAAAATTCTGTCTCTACAAGTCCAGGGCTAATACTCTATAAACAAAAATAATCAATTAAAAAGACCTTCCAAAACATAACATGATGTATAAATAGATAAGTAAATCCAAATTCAGTCGGTCTAGATATCTAAATGCTTGTATACCTTGATATATTGGTATAGTATTTTAAAATTAAAATGATACATTTGTGTTGCATTTCCTAGCAAAAATAGACAGGGTTGGGAAGTTTCTTTTAAATCAGAACTAAGGCTTAAGATTTTCCCAAATTATTTGGCTAGAATATATATGAATACACCTATATTAGCATATACATCACTTATGTTTATTCATATACAAAATAATATACAAAATATATGGTTAATAATGAAATATCTTCTGAAAACTTCGTTTAATATGGATTTTATCTTCAAAGAATTAGTTATTATGCATCAACAATACCTGAAAATTGTTAAAATTTAACCATTGACAAAAATTGATACATTTAAATGGTAATTTATCTACCCTATATAATTTTGGCATCTCTTTTCTTTCTCCTTTCATATGCGAAATATTTTATGTTTCTTTTTTTTCTGTCAGTTTTAGTTCCCCATTTTATTGAATTTAGAGCAACAATTTTCTTCGGCGTGTGTTTTAAAAGTCCTAATCAGGCTTTAAAACAATACGACGATCAATTAGGAAACTTATTTTGAATAAATTTAATTTCAAGACTGTAAAAAAAAAAAGGAGAGTTGAGTAATTATTTTAGATTATAAATAGCTTCCTTGTGTTTCTCTTTGTTTATTTATATTTCTTGACAGCTCCACCTATGGGCCTCTTTCTCTCTCTGTGGGCATTTTATCCCCCTCGAAGGTGAATGATTGAGAAACATCAAACATCACCACAATTACCAACATCTTGGTCTAGTGGTCAGAATTCTTGGATACTAATATATAGGTGTTGGGTTTGATTCCCAGTGGTACCAGAGATAATTTTTCTGAAGGGGAATTGTTCATACTGTCGCCATGGTCTGGTATATTAAGCTTGGGTTAGGATTAAGACTTCCACTAGCCCCACATAATCATCATCATCATCACATAAGGATGAAGTAACCGCGACTACATGTTGGCCAGACCTATGAGAAAGTTACATATCCGCCACTGCCAGTAGATGATCAGAAATTTCTAGCCGACAAAACCTCGGTGGCATACGTTAAAACATTTCCCCCCCCCTAAACAACACAATTTACAAACAAATGTTGAATTGAGGATATTTTTATAAACTGTTAAACTTTTATTACAACACAGTTTGATCCACTGTAAATTCTTTTATATTGCTCTTACAATATTTAATACCGATCTATAATAACGCATAGTTAAAGGATTCATAAGGAAGTAAGAAATAATTATATGTTTGAAAACTATTGTTTTAGTTAAAGGAGCTGTGGCTTAAAGGCTAATTTTAATTTCAAATATAGTTGAGTTGGATTTCAACCTCCAAATTATGCTAAAGCTATCATTTTAGGTTTGCGACATATCTTAAATATAAATTGTTACAGAGTGATTGACCAAACGTACCGTGACTTTTGTCTTCGAGCCAAATTTGGACCAATTCTCTTCTTAACCCCTCAGTCAAGACAGTGACTGCGTGTTTGGTGGCGTGGTAGATGGTCACAGGCCCGATATCAGGTAGATAATGGCCTCCAATACTAGCCAAAAAAATTATCCAGAATTAACACAAGGATATACATCGTGGTATGGCTGGGGATGTGGTATCGAAAGAAAAGTATCGATTACAGTAAGTATCGGTATCGAAATTTTAATCTGGAAAAATATTTATTTTTACTATGTAATACTTTCAACTTTTGTATAGTAATAATAATATTTTCATATTTATTCAAACAATGAAAATTATATTGATTTAACCATAATATAGCATGTGTATGTATATCGCGTCTATGTTATGTGTTGGAACTTGGAAGGTGTTATAGATAGTATTGTATAATGGATATTATAAAAGGTTTTACCATACCAGCTATCAAAATGTATATGAAAATGTAACTAATCCCAGCATGAGTGAAGATGATCAAAAAAGTGGTTTCTTTCAATACCGATCCGAAACCGGAGTGTGAGTACTAATATCAGTAAGAGTATCGAGTAATAAATACTAGTATCGAAAGAAAAATATCAATATTAATAAAGTTTCGATACTTTTTTCATATCCTTTGGTATGGCTTAACATCTTTAAAACCTAGGAATGAAAATTGTATTGTTACTGACTTGCCCCTAAAGAATTTGTGAAAGCATTGACAATAATATCGTCCTAATTTTATAAACGTATTTTATTTTATTTAAATTATATAATCTATTACGTGGCGCTTAAAAGCACTTCTTCTTCCAAGAAGGCACAAGAGCCAGCTTCCTGTTCTCGAACATTCTACCTCCATCCATATGGTTTTTAATAATATTGTATTTTATTTTTCTATACAAAAGCTTCTGGAAGCGTCCATGAGCAATAGATATATGCGAAAGATGGGGCAATAGAACCTCACTAGGAGCCCAGTCCTTGATGTAGTCGGACTGTGACTCCTGTCCGCAATCCCTACGATCGTGCTATCGGCCGCGTATGTAGTTTTTCGACGACATGATCTGTTTTCTCTTGAAATATACAGAGATTTTGAATTAAAAAATGTCAACTTAATAAATGTGTACTTATTACATAATATCATAAAACGTGGCCCAAACGAGGGGCGAGTGATAAAAAGAGTGAGATAAATAAACCTCATGCTTTTATGAACCTTATAAAAATGCTTTTAATCGCGTGGAAATCAAACCACATTAGTTCATAGCTCATCAATTGGTGCCTAAACGTAGGACAATTCAAATAAACCATGACTAAAGAAGAAAACACTCTTCAAAATAGGAATTTAACTATATTTAATTTCATTGTGAATGAACAGTACTTTGATGACAATTGTTTTTAGCTTAGGTTTACCATGGGAGAATACAAAATTTCACGGACGAAAAATAATTTGATCACAATCTGAATCAAACCTTAACTCGGTGAGTAGACGAACTACTGGGTTATCGGATGGTGGTATACAATATTTAAATTTTAACCCAAGAGAAAATTATGTATTCACCGAGTCAAATTAGAACCCATTTCAAGTATTAAGCCTACTATATGGTGATTGAGACCACTCTGTACAGAACTTTGACAAGGGCTTAATTATCTAAAAGTGATATCTAACAACCATAAGAGAAAAAAGAGTAATGATTATTTTTTTTTAGTTTAGCAGTCATTAAAAAAAATATTTTAATAATCAATAGCCAAATGCTTTATGTAATTCTATGAAATTCAAACATCAAAATCGTGTTCTTTTTAATATTTCATGTGAATCTGGTCAGCAATGCACTTAACTGTAAGGACAAACTCGCCTTGGTGGTGTAGTTGATTAACGCGTTAGTTTCGTGTTGAGCCAGACTGCCGAGGACAGGAAGATCAAAGGTTCGAATCTCGGCCGTGTGAAATAGAAGGGGGGTCTTTTCTAAATGGTTTTCCAGTCTGTCTCCCCGAAAATGCGGGCTCACTTCCTTTCAATTCAACCTTCCCATTTCCTAACCCATTAGCGTAATTATTACTTAAGCGTAAAACCCGAACGGGTAGTAATACGAGGTGTTAATATTATTATTGTTGCTACCTGTTGATATGGATGATGTGTCCGTCGTTCACCCCTCTTTCCTTCATCGACTTGAGAGCTTCTCTCGTGAAGATACTGAGACCTTTCAAATTCACATCGAGGACTTGCCAACTGCCACCGCCAACGTCTGAAATGCAAGACACCGAAGAATTATTATTAATCTGCATCACACTTGCCTCAAAATACGTCACTGACACATATTTCATCATATTGGTTGCAAGTACAGTAGTATGGATAAGTGAAATGCTGAGAACACCAAGAAGAATAAATAGGTATGTGCAAGTGCAATGGCTAAAGTAGCATT
This sequence comes from Timema poppense, assembly GCA_902141375.1. Taxonomy (NCBI): domain Eukaryota; kingdom Metazoa; phylum Arthropoda; class Insecta; order Phasmatodea; family Timematidae; genus Timema; species Timema poppense. The sequence goes on from CABFOV010008197.1 coordinate 11,105, forward strand.
AGAGTCATATAGTTATATTGGTAACTTCCGGTGTTGTGGCAATAGTTTGGTATATTCATCATATTGGTTGTGGATAAGTGGAATGCTGAGAACACAAAGAAGAATAAATAGGTATGTGCAAATGCAATGGCTCCACTAGCATTAGAGTCATATAGTTATATTGGTAACTTCCGGTGTTGTGGCCATAGTTTGGTATGCGTGGTCTTGGATCAATGGGTGTATTGAAGTAATATACATATACATACACATACTTACTACTCAATGTCTCAGAAGTTCCTACACCAGCATTGTTGACCAAAATATCCACGCCACCGAGGTTCTTCTTGATTCAATCAAAGGCCGCTATGATGTCTTCCTCTTTGGCGATATCTGCCTTCACAGCATAGAGTTTCCCAGGAGCTTTCTTCAGACTAGCNACCAGCATTGTTGATCAGAATATCCACGCCACCGAGGTTCTTCTTGATCCAATCAAAGGCCGCTATGATGTCTTCCTCTTTGGAAATATCTGCCTTCACGGCATAGAGTTTCCCTGGAGCGTTTTTCAGACCAGCTTCCAGTTCCTAAAACAATCAAACAAAGTTGTTTTCAAACATACATACCATATATTATATTTACTTAAATTAAGATTATTTAATACCTTCTTCTGAGACGTATGTTTTAACTTTGAAGTTATAATAAACCTTAATTCTCTTTTATATAATGCACATGTTGTAACAAACGTATAGTGGCTGACACAGGGCCCAAAGTGTTTGCCAGATGTTTTACCCAGGGCCTCCTAAACAGCATTATAACCCCTTAGAAAAGAAATGCCCATTTACGGGAATAAAAATGTTAATGGTCAATAAAATTAAACATTTAGATCTATTGGTAATCTAAACAAAATCAATGATTAAATGTATTTATTTTTTAATAATGTTAAGAAATAATAACCAATCATGAGAAAAGCTTTGAAAAATACAAAAATGTCAACATAAATAATAATTAATTAGTAAACAGTACAGAATGAGTTAATTAATTAATCACGGTATGAACTATTAATCAACACAAATGTTTGCGAAATTTATTTTCTGAGAATTGTTTTTGAATTATTGGCTTGAAGTTAATGGTCATTAAGTTTAGGATTGCCTTTCCCAGGCACATGAGTGAAAGCCATTTCAAATGCTGACGTTTTGTTATGCTACAAAACAGATTATTTATAAGTTTCAATTTGTAAAATGGGCTTTCCCAATTAATACATTTTTGCACGTTTTGTCAGGTCAGAGCTACTTAATCTCTTTTATTTATTTTTTATTCTATAAATAAATTCAAACAGATAATAACATTAATCAGTTGGTGACAAATTCACTACATATCCCCTATAATCATAGAGCTACTGGGAAACTTCCCAGTGTTCCCATGTCCTAGTCCTCTGCAACATGGAGTCGGACCAGCTGCTTGGCGCGTTGGATTTGGAAGAGGGGAACGGGGGAGGGTATTTCAGTGGAAAGCTACAGTAGCCCCATGGTGCTGACTGACAGCTCACAGCTCACAGCTGAGGGCTTTGAGAAGTTACCAGACCAAATTAAGTATCCTTACACAGAACCATATGATCTGCAAAAACATGTGTTTAGCAGCTGTCACTTCTGACTGTCAAATTTAGGAATTATACCTAAATGTTGACTGTTTGAAGTCAGCTGTGAGCTGTCAGTCAACACCAAAGAAGCCATGGGGCTACTGTAGACGTTTTTATTTTATAAATTATCTACAACTTAGGCTACTTGACTTTGTCACGAAAATGGAATGTAGGAATCTTCCTGCTAGAATATATATTTACAAATTTCGTGGTAGCATATGTCTATCTAGAGTAAGAAACAATAAAAAAGGTAATTTTAAAAAGCAAGTCAATGTTTTCAAGGAGCAATTATTAAAGTGAATGTAAGCTGGTCAGAAAAAGGAGGGAAAGGGTTATCAGAGGCACAAAGACAAAAGCCCTCTCAGCGTGAACTTCTAATTTTCTTCCCTCTCTTTTTATTTTGTACATTGTCCTCTAAGTGTGATAGTACTAAGGCTGCTTAGGTACGTCAAGTGAAGATGTAACCCGCTTCGCAAGATTGACGGTCGCCGGTCGGGTTCTTATCGTTCGACGGCCCGTTGTTTACCTTTTGGTCTGGAGTCACTCCGGCACGGAGGAATGTTGTCAGCGCAACGATTTTTCCAGCCATTAAGCTCTTTTTTTTTCTAAGCCGAAGCTATTTCTTTTTCAAGTAGCTCCTCATTGGTCCTCACGAGGCTGCGTTTGACCCCGTTCCATCTGCTCCACAGATAAAGTTGAGAGTCCCCGGGGATCGAACCCAGGACCTGTGGATCTGTTGCAATGAACTCTGACCACTAGACCACAGAGGTGGTATTTTTTAATATAAAAATATAGATTATATATAATAATTGTATTGTTTTTTTTATTTTTAAGATAAGGTTAACATGTTTGTTTTTTCGTCAGGATTAATGTAAGATGAAAGGGGACTCCAAAAAATATATACTCCTTGATAAAAATCCTTCTCAGTCCCCGCTGCGTTTAGAAGGGGCTGGATTGAATTTCTTCGAATCTAGTATTGAAATAATGAGCTTATAATATTTGTCAAATCTGGACAGGAAGTAAGAATTTAGACCTGTTAATCAGTGGCTTTTGACAAGTAATGTCAAAGTCAAGGATATAGGGATTAAGTAAGCATTTCAATATGTGATTTAGAAAATTGGTCAAAACTGTTGTTGAACGTAACGATAAAAAAATAATTAAAATTAACGTATAAAAAAAGTGGATTGCCATTTGTATTAATAATTACTAATGCTTATAATCTTAAGGACGTTTCCTACCTGTGACGTCACGGCCGGTCAAAATAGGATTTCCAAAGTAGATGGATTTACATTTAAATCAGCAAGTGTTAAAGATATAACTTTGAAACACAAACCCTAAATTCTTAAATAATTTGGAAAACAGTAATACAATGTAGCAAAATTGTATTTTTTTGTATATCTAAGTAGTTTTTTGTACAGTAGCCCCATGGATTCTTTGGTGCTGACTGACAGCTCACAACTGACAGCTAAAAGCTTTGAAAAGTTACCAAACCAAATTATGTATCCCTACGTCGAACCATGTCAACAAAAACATGTGTTTAGCAGCTCTCACTTCTGACGGTCAAAATTTAGGTATTATACCTAAATGTTGACTGTCGGAAGTCAGCTGTGAGCTGTCAGCCAGCACCAAAGAAGCTATGGGGCTACTGTAGACGTTTTATTTTAAAATTATCTAGAACTTAGGCTACTTGACTTGGTCACGAAAATGGAATGTAGGAATCTTCCTGCTAGAATATATATTTACAAATTTCGTGGTAGCATATGTCTATCTAGAGTAAGAAACAATAAAAAAGGTAATTTTAAAAAGCAAGTCAATGTTTTCAAGGAGCAACTATTAAAGTGAATGTAAGCTTGACAGAAAAAAAGAGGGAAAGGATTATCAGCAGCACAAAGACAAAAGCCCTCTCAGTGTGAACTTCTAATTTTCTTCCCTCTCTTTCTATTTTGTACATTGTCGTCTAAGTGTGATAGTACTAAGGCTGCTTAGGTACGTCAAGTAAAGATGTAACCCACTTCGCAAATTGACTTCGAAATCTCCAAGTAGGTAACGTCGTTAAAGAGCTATTAATTATTAAAGTTGTCTACAAAGACGGAATTAGAAATATGACTCACCTCAACTTTCTCAACCCTTCTGGCCAGTCCGACGACCTTGAGTCCATGTTTGACGAGTTCCTGAACAATTCCAGCTCCTATCCCCACGCTGGCTCCCGTCACCAGAGCTACTTTACCCGACCAACGTTCCATGTCAAGCTTCTAGAATCCTTCCACAAGATTTGTTGCCCACACTGACAGCTTGTTAGAGTTCGACTGACCTTGAGTGTTGCTGTGAGTTGGTATTAAATACTTGTTGGAGTACAGGTTAGACACTTCAACACAATGCTCAATGGTAGTGATAATAAGTGCAGTGGAATTATTATCTGGCGAAGAGCCATGTAATATTGACGTCACGTGATATATCGCGTTACCAAATATTGCGCAGCCAAGATTTGTTCGTAAACTTAGTTTCTTAGTAATTGATACACGTGGTTGGGTTGGCGTTATTTTTACTTGCGAGTTTTACTCACACTTTGGAGAGACCCTTATTTATATGGTGAATTAAATTTAGTACTATATTTTGTATTATGATGCATTTTACGTGCAATGAACCAACTTATACCAATCAGTTTGCTTTCTGTTTTTGTTTTTAAAGCATTGCGTTCAAAACAAAAGCTTAATCTTTGTAGATTTACATAGTTTTTCACAAGGACCAAGACGATAGATTTACTCGTATCAGGTATATTGAGGTTCAAATCTCGATCGAGTTGACTAGGGTAGTTTTCCTTCAAAATATGGATAGATTTCTCATAATTATAATTTCCTCATCCCTACCCAGTCGGTTTAATTATCATACTGATACTCTGGAGGGGTGCAAAGATGTGTATAAATATATCCCTTCCCCTTCTATTACTATTGGTAGACTTATTTAGTGCACTTTCTGATCTAATTGATTACATCAACAAAAGACTCACTAAAGAACATATCTCTATAATAGAAAAACCATTCACTTTTCATACTTATTTCACCGAAGGGTGACCTGGCGGTCTAGCGGTAAGGTGTCAGACTTCTATGCTGGCGGCAGGGGTTCAATCCTCGGTCGCGGCAAAGATTTATCTGATTACCAAACCCTTCCTTCACCTCTGACAAGACATCTTGTGAATGTGGGGAATGCCAGGCCTCCACCGTGGTTCGTATTCCACGTTAAACTGTAGGTCCTTCATTTCATCTCACAATCACCCTACCATCACACATTAGTGTAAGTGCGTATAACCCGAACGGGTAGTAAGATGCGGTGCTAATAATAATAATATTTCACCAAAAGAAATATTGTTAGCGCCGCGTCTAAGAGTTCGGGTTATACGAGTATATATAGACCCTACTAATTACACTATGTTAGGGATTATGAACGTTGAAGTTACTCGATGAGTCGTAAACCTTTGAATCGATTAAAATTATAGATATCAAGACAAAACGTTGAAATTTGCGTGTAGAAAGAATGTAGAAAGAGTGGAAAACCACCCTCAGTACAACCTGACGTGGCCGAACCCTAATCTCCCCATCTTTGACAGTCCATTCTATTGCGAGAGTAGCGCCTTAAACCATGCGACCACTGAAATGGGTTAGTAGAAAGATGTATCGGGAGTTTAACATGGGCTGCTCTGATAGTTTAGAAGAAGTGAGGCAGTGAAAAATTAAAAGGACTTCTTTCACAAAAATAAACACAACACTTTATGTAGAGGGTACAGGGGAAAAAATTAATCTCTCAACAACATTAAATAATTATTTATATCTTTACCCCTCCAATGCTTTTAAAAGTAACGGAAAATCAAAATAAATAGCAATTATATTAGTACGTATAATAATTTGTATTAAGTTTGCGACAAGATTTGCTATTGTACGATACAGTAGCGTACTCACAGTGGGGCTTGAGGGGGGGCTCTCCCAGTTTCACACGTGGTTCCGTCGAGGAGTTGCACAGTCGCTAGACACTTACCTAGTATAAATAATCGGCGATTTTTGTGACAATAGGCCTATGTGACGGCTAAACAACTCTAATTTAGGCCTATTTATTTATTATTTGGTTAGATTATCACGTTTATAACAGTAAAAATATAAAAGATCAAGTTAACAAATATCAATAAAAAAACCTTCCACAAAAGCTTTTAGGTATATATAATGGTAAATAAATCTGCCACCGGTGGTTGGAGGGGGATCCAACCCCTCCCCCTGAGCCCCTCTCACCCCTCCATTACCCACTTCGCAATTCTGCATACGCCACTGGTAGACATCCGAGGGCACACACTTTACGAGGTCTTGGAGCAAAGTGTTCCATTCTCCCCTCCTTTTCAGAATTCCATGATTTAATCAGTTTTTATTTAGAAGACCATTCATTATCTGACAACAAGAAAAATTACTGTGTCTAATGTCACGTATTCATATGTCAAATCACGTGATCTGCAGCTCTCTTTTCATAGATAATATTTATACTATATAAAATAACACTAATAATATAGTAAAACCATATATTGGTTTAAAAAATAAATTGATTTTTTAAGATAATAAAACCTTAATAAAATTTGGCTCAAGGTAACTTAACTACCGAATAACCTAAAGTTTACTATTTGTAGCAGTGGGTTCCAAACATTGTACCACGAAATTTTGGAAGTGTACCGCCAAAATTCCCCAAGGCTTAAATTTCACAAACCATTTTATGATCATTCTAATACTATCTCCAGTTTTAGGCCTTCTAAAATGTTCTAATGATATACAGTGGCTCCAAGCAAAACGAAGTGACATATAGCCACCAAACATCCCGGTGAGTTCTAAAAAAATATTATTTTATTTAAACTTATTTTAAATCACAAGGCAGCAACTAAAATCGAAAAAAAAGGGGGTCTAAGTTTTAGATAGTGCATCTGAGGCGTCATTCAATGTTGTTCAATTGGTAACATAAACAAAACCACATATTATTAGTGAAAATATAATTGGGTCAGCTTGTCAGGTAATCATATTCTTAAATTGAAGAATGACACCTGGACACGGGAATCGAACTCGGGACCTTTGGTTTGCACGCCAATGCTCAAATTACTGAGTTATCCAAGAATCGTCAAGTGTCCAGGTTCATTCTTCACTCATATTTTCACTGATATTATGCGCTCTTTTACAGTTACAATAACTGTACAATTGGAGCATAAATCCAACTACCGAGTCGGTGGTGGGTGGCTGCGTTATCTGATAGCTCATGATTTTAAGAGCGTTCATCATAGAAGGCCCCAATTCCACTCCCGGCTTACATCTGTGTGTTAGTGCACGCGCGCAAGGTATGGGAGTAACAGGAAACAGAAAAGAAAATACCAATATATGACGGAAATGTGTGTAGTGCATTCGGATTTGAATGGCTATTCGAAATTTTCTGCGGTGACGATAGGGGGTCAAAGCGACAAAGTTTCTTGTTAATAACTATAATA
>CABFOV010008198.1:0-19429 GCA_902141375.1 Timema poppense
TGACAAAATCTTCAAAACTAAGTTATCTCTAATTTTACCTTAAATAATTTTTTCTCTGATAAATAAGTATACAGTATTATTTGTCACTACCCTCCCCAGATATTTATTTGAAATAAGATAGTTCAAGACTTTTTTAAAAAGCCATTCTTAAATTACATAAGGCTTTGTTGCATGATTTTAGATCCTCCCTGCCTCACGTAAGCTTCCTCCCACCTCTCTAGCTTACGTAATTTTTAAAGATTTGGTAAGTCATGTTATTATAATCGTTTAGTTATTTTTAGACATTAGGATTGGTAATATCCAACTTTGGTGGCCACATGGTCTAAGGTATCACTCTCACATTAGACTAGTCTGAAGATGACTGGGAGATCGTGGCTTAATCATGATCGGGTGATATTTCCTAAATATTTTCCTACTCTCTCCCCACGCGAATGTGGGTACACTTCCTCTAAATTGAAACGTATTCATCCCTAACCCACTGATGTAATTAGTTCATACCTAAACAGGCAGAATTAATGAAGGAAATGTACCCACATTTGTGTGGGAGAATAGGAGGAAGTGAATGAATAATATCTCCCCAAAATATCCTCAGCAGGGATTTGAACACCCAGAGAAAAGCACCTTACTATCCGGCACTACACTTCTTAACTCTATCAGTTCTAGGAAAAGTCTGCTTGTGGCCTGGGCTGATTATCGGTCGCGGTCAGCCAACCTCCAAATTGTTTAAACAAACCAGTAATGCTGCCAACCTGATGGCTGGAATTCACCAGTTCGCATAACGTTAGCAACGCCATCTATTTTGAGAGCTGAAAGCTCAACACACCGCCAGAGAGGGTAGGCAGGACCTTAAAGTCCAGATTATGGGAATGTGCTGCTACATGCTTCTCTCTATTTTTCATTTTTGTTTCATGTCGATGACCATTCATTCTCTTTCTTAGTGTTTCTGGTGCAAAAAGTTAAGTTGAAGGTCAAATCTCCTTCTGCTTAAACTTTGACATCTACAATAACCTTTGCATACATGAAAACTTTCAAAGGAAGGATAAAAATTCGATAAATAATCAAACAATTTAATTTTACCTTACTGAATAATACATTTCTCAATATTTTGTGATTTTAAAACCGTTAGTAAACAGAATTTTAACACCGACTGGTAATTTAACTACCACAACGTAAGCATTGATCAAAAGTGGCTAAGTAAATTTTAATGTATAATATTTACTATCATCAACATAATTTTGACAAAATAAAAATACCTATAAATAAATAACACCATGGTCATTGATATGAAGCAGAGAAAGCGCTTTAGTTGTATATCATCCCAGCTCACGTCTAATGTTTAGGCCTTAATATTCTATTTCTTTGTAATTATTTGTGACAAATTTACAAGCGCATTTTGACCCAGAAGTTTTTCATATTCTTCACATTTTCTTTACTATTCAAAATGGATGACATGGAAAGTGGGAAACGAAAACAGAATTTAATTTATAGTTATTATCAGAGAAATGCAGATACAAAGACATGCACATATGTAAAGTTTTATTGATAATTTACTAAGCTTATCAGTAAGCCTGTGTGCATTAATTATTAATATAGTCCTTAGGTATCAAATAAGGAAATTTTCCTTGTCCTTATTACCGACAAGATTTAGAAAAATAATTAATTTAAAAATTAAAAGTAGCGTTAAGTGACAACAACAAAATCCTAGGTAGGTTTGACTTTGACTTTTCTTCGCAAGTCTCAAGATTCACTTACATTGACTTTTCTTCTCACAGCCCTCCTTTTAGTTTTTTATTCTTGAAAAAATATATTTTGTTTATTTATATTACTTTATGTACTAAAATTACTTGGAAAATGTTTTAATTCGGAATTGTTTGTGATATTTTGTGTCACTTTAGCAAATCAAGTTATCATCACAACATGTTATTCAATATATTCAGATTTTTTTCCATAAAAATATTAATTTTTAATGTAAAAAAGCAGCTCAGAATAATTGTAATTGAAGATACACTGAATATTTTAGCAGTCATTATTTTTAATGATGGAGCTTTGAAGTCAGAATTTGTTTTGAAGCAAAATCGACGGAGATGTTTGTTTCAAAGTCAAGTTGAAGTTTCGAAGCTTCGCACATCCCTAATAAATAGATTACTAATTTATTTTAAATTGGGATATTCTAAATAAAAGTTTGCAATGCTTGGAAAAAATTCACCATCAAATTTTAAAAATGAGGTTTGTAGTTACGAAACCTTTGCCAATAAATATTTTGGAGGCTAAAATACACGTTATTATGTGAATTACAAATTAATGCTAACATTAAAAAATTAGTCAGTAATTGAATAGCATGCTGTGATATTTACTTCATTCCTCAGCTTAAACTAAAATATCTTTGAACTTTTTGGAAAAAAAATTTTATGTATGAAGTACATAATATATATATTTTATATATTTTTTTTATTCAAAAATTAATTTAGCTTCAGGAATATGCAATATTCTTTGACTTGGGAGTTGAATTGAAAAAGTGGATTTTACTTACCCCAAATTCTTTATGATAAAAGCATTGTTTAAATTTTAACCAACTTTTTCTCGAATCCTTAAATTTTATACATCCTTCTAAGGAAAGTATTTGAAAAACTCAAATCTACCAAATATTTAAGGATAATATAGTAGCCTTATAAATGCAAACAATCAATTTAATTGTTCACTGTCACAAAGAATACATTAGTTTACAACTAACACCAAGGGGAAAAAAAAAGTCTTTTTCCAAGAGCTATTTTAAATTTTCTATACATATAACCCAAACGGGTAGTAAAACGTGGTGTTGAAAAAAATTCTATTGCCCAAATGTTGTTATAGCTATTAATTATATTATAAGTTATTTGGCGCTAGTAAATTATTATAGCCCTCATCCAAAGAAGTTTATCTCAGACGCATGACAAGTGCATACCAAGGTCACTAATTGGTGGGCTTCATGCGACACAGATATCTGAGCTGTAATAACTTGAGCTCCTCGGTGGTGAGCTGCACCACTCCCTCCTGGTTGTCAATGGAGAGAAGCTGGCCTACCCCCTCGCGATCTTCCCCTATGATGACCTTGACTTGGTCACCACTTATAGGCGTGATGGGCTCCAGGTGTTCAGAGAGAATGTTCACCACACGGTCTTCCTCGGGCAGGAACATAGAGCACATGCCACCCTGCGCAATTCAAATCAATGAAATCTTCAGTTTTTGTATTTGTCATGAAATACAACATTTTTTACTTTTGTTGTGGTGTGATAAGGATGAAAGTGGATGAAAAATTAAAATATAGAGCTGAGACACTTGAATTTTATTGTATTTGAGAAATTTAGTACCAAAAATTTCAAATAAAAAGTATGTCAAACCAAATCTTAAGGCCTTGAATTGAGATCACAATTGTATGCTATTGGTAAAAGGAATTTATAAACTTTTATAATTGGGAAAACATGACATTTAGCTTTCTTAGGTAAAAAATAAAACAACAGAATTTCAAAAAAGGACTAAATCTTGTAACGATACTAAAAAATAAATTTTTATATAAAACATAACAGGTTTATAAATAAAATGTTTTAAATGGGGAGTGGGGTAGCCAGCACACTTAGTTGAGTGATGCTGACTAATAGATTGTTTATATAAAATAGTATTTAATATTATTATTAGGTATTTAGTCTTCCGACAGGTCCTTCTCCTTCAGCTCCCAGAATTTTCTTCTTCCCTCCCTACAAGTAATTTTGTATTCAAATTCTTCTCTTTTTTAAGCTCCTCTTTATCTCAACCTTTCCTTTTATGATGGCGTGCAAAAGACATTTTTTAATAAGGATGTGTCCAATTCAGTTTGCTTTGTACCGAAGAATCACATCCAAAATGGTTATTTTCTCACCCATTCTTCTTAGGACTTTTTAATTTATCACCTTATCTGTCTATCTTATCTAACTTCTCAAAGTACCTAGAAAGGAACAAACACACTTCTCTCTTCATGTCTTCTTAAACTTTTACACTTCTTTAAAACTTTCAGAGTTGCACATTAGTTTGAATTTTCGGTAATATTACTTTTTCATTAATGTATCTTGATATGAAATATAAATATTTCCTAAAATTCAAAACAATGTGCAACTGTGGAAGTTTGAAGAAATGGGAAGTGTAAAAGTGTAGAAAGAAAATAGAAAAGTATGTTTGTTTATATCTAGGTTTAATCTTATTATCCTTTCAGGTTGTTTTCTTTAACTATCACTTTACATTAATGTAGAGTTTTTAAACTGTTTTGATAAAAAGTTAATAAAAGCGACACTATAATAAGCTGCTAATATTTCCCCAAAATATACTTCAGTAACTTAATTTACCGTGTAAGAAAAGGTAAAAATCATAAACAATTAGAAATTTGAAGTTTTTCATATTTCGTTTATTATTCCTTAGTATAATCGGCGATGGTGACGTCTTTTGTTCCAATTCCATTCCTCTATGTGCAGATGAACATGCACATTGTACGGGCTCTCATTAGACACTATTTTATTGATAAATTTAGTTCAATTAAATTTTTAATGCTTATAAAAGTTGATGCTGATACTTTAAAATTAATAATAATATGAGTAAAATAATATTTCTAGCAAACAATATAAAATAGTAAATGCTTTTTTAATTTAAATGTGGTAGGTTTGGTAAAATATGTACTGGAATAAATAAGATCAATATTGATTTCAAACAGGTTAACCAACTTAATTCTAAAACTAAATAGTAACTAAACTAGAGCTAGTTTTGTAGCTAAAGGTATTATTTAATACAAGTTTTAAATAGGTTAGGTTTGAAAACATTTAATATAATGATATATTCTTGATATTACATTTTTAATTCAACATAAATTATTATTTTAAAAAGGGACCAGGTAAAGATAGTAAAAGAATCATTAATTTATTTAGTAATCTTCTTAGCTATTTTTATTTTCATTGCTTTGTAATGGCAATACAAGTAGACAACTTCAGGGCGAAAGTGGTTTTAAGGTTCTATTACGTTATTAATGTGGAAATTGAAATTAATTTTTAACAATTTGTTAAATAACCAAATGATTTATAAGTGGAAATTCTTATATTATCTCAATTAAATAAACTATACTTACTATTGCGTTTTACAAATAGATTTTAAGTGGAAGCTCGAATATGACGAGCCTACAAAACTTTCGATCTCGATTTCGAGCTTAAGCGACAAGCTCGGCTCGAAGCACATAATATAAATCCTTTCTTAAATATTGGTATTATTATTTCCTTCATTCAGTCTTTCAGTACCATGTTATTCGTCGATATAACTCTTGACATCTTATAAAACTATAGTATTTCCGCTTCTCTTGCAGCTCTTATCATTTCTACAGTTAGTTCATCCGGACCTGATACTTTTCCCTGTTTTATCGTCTTTAATGCATCCTCTTCCTCTCTTCATGTGGAACCAGCCCCGGATTTATAAGGGGGCAAAAGGGGTCATCTCCCCGGGCGCCCTAGCCTACTTTTTAATTATCGTTACTAATGTTGAGGTTATATTTAAAATTTCAGGGATGTGTGCTCTGTTATCCAGTTTGCATTACCTAGCTCAGGTAATGTCTCATTTGACCTAAACAAGTGGTTTTACTCCATGAGAAAAGGTTTGGTGATACCTTTTCGAGTGTTAATGTAGCTCTTAAAACATATTTGAGCATGAAACTCACTAGTTGTTAAGGAAATTAGCACTGATACAGTAGCCCCATGGCTTCTTTGGTGCTGACTGACAGCTTTAAAAAGTTACCAGACCAAATTACGTATCCCTACGCGGAATCAAATAATCTGCAAAAACATGTGTTTAGCAGCTGTCACTTCTGACATTCAAAATTTAGGTATATACCTACATTTTGACTGTCAAAAGTCAGCTGTGAGCTGTCAGTCAGCACCAAAGAAGCCATGGAGTTACTGTAGATATTATTTGAGAACAATGACCCTTCGTGACTGTTGGATGTAAAGAGCAGAGTTCTAAAGATGAAACAGTTTGAGGAATTCTTAAAGCTTTTTCAGATATCAAGTAAATAAAGAAAGACTGAAAAAGTTTAAAAAATAAGGTGACTGTTGACACAATTTTGATAAATATAACTATATACCAGTCTCGAGATGAAACTCACCGAGATGCCCCTGATGACACCTGTCTGCCCACTCAGTCCTTGGTCGTCACACGTCTCTCTGATGCGCACCTCAATATCAGTTGTTTGCCACTCTACCAGGGGCACTTGATCCAGACCTGCAATCACAGAGGAGAACACTAAGAATATTACACCTGATAAGATGCACTGAGGAAATATTTTCTTGTTTTGTGGTCCCTTGTGTTTTCCTCGGGCAAATACTGGTGTATTTATTTAAAATTCCCACTCCTGGACATGTACGCTTAGATTATATCATTCTAAGTCACTATTGGTGATTCAGAAAGGAGTGAATTGGAGTATGGAAGGAATAGTGTTTCAGGGTGGGGGTGAGTAAATAAAAGTTTTGCCCCTCACCTGCTCCGGGAGTCTGGGGATTATATGGTGATGGCGCCACGCCTGGGGTCATAGGGCTGTATCCCAAAGGAGAAGGAGTCCCATATGGCACCCCACTAGTAGGGGATGGAGTATAGCCAGATGGACTAGGCGTAGCTACATAGGCAGAAGGAGTACCTGCAAAATAGAAACATGTGTTCACTTCCATAATACTTTCAACATTTTGTCACATTATTTAGGGAAAATAAATATCAATGATTAATTTAGAAGGATTTAATAATATACTTTTTAAAGTTCAACATAAATTTTACCAAGTTAATAACTACACGAGAAACCAACCGCTTTTCCTTGATTGTTTGAAAAAATACCTACGTATGTATTTTAGTGTATTAATAAACAAATTAAATACCTTTGCTTATAAATAAATTCATGTCCTAACTTTTTTTGAGAAGTTAAACATTGTGTGTGATTTCAACCAAGGTTTATTTAAGAACTGATAAATATGTTGGTTGTTTTAAAGACTTGAGGCCTCTTTCTCCATCAATATAGGGATTCAAAGGTAAAATGAGGATTTGAATATGTAAAATGGTGAATTTTTATTTTAGCTTCGTGCCTTACTACCTGATTGGGTTACACGCTAAAATGGTGGATTCAACCCATCTCCAACGTTAATGAACCACTATGGCTGAATTGTCTAAGGTGTCACTCTTGCTATAGACTGAACTGACATCAAAAGAGAGAGGTTTGGGTCCTGGTCAGGTGTACTGAGAGTAGTTTTCCACTCTCGCTATTCATATGCGAGTACACTTACTCGAAATTAAACCTTTTTAAATGCTTAAACATTAGCATAATTAGTTCATATGCGTACAACCCAAACCGATAGTAAGACATGGTGACCAGGAATAAAATATTATTAATCAAATAAAAACCTTGATAAACTGTAGGAGACGAGGAGGGTGAAGGCTGGTACGGAGAATATGAGTGCTCTGAACCGTACATGGTGCCTGGTGTCTGAGGAGTGTAGGGGCCTGCCGCTTGGTATGCAGGGGTGCCTGCTGAAACATTATGACAACCTAGATATTCAAAGCTTTGGAGAATACACAAATACCATGCATTTTATTTACAAGATGAACAATAATTCTTTAACATGTGTTATTATTTTTTAAATAAAACAACTTACTATAGAGGTTTAATTGTATATAGGTAATGAATTTTCTTCAAAGTGTATTTTATTGACATGTTAATGTTAGCAAGTCCTTCTCTATTTGAACATTCCTACTTGTAATTGGAATAGGAAGGGTTCAATAAACATCAGTCACTAGCTGTGACTTAAATGTGAAAGGGTAAGCCCACATTTCACCATTGATACATTTTCGGCAATGCCGGGAATAAAACTTGGGACACTTGGATCAGTAGGCAGACACACTAATGATTGAGCTAAGGTGTCGAATTGGTTCAGAACTAGTTATAACTATAAGATGAACATAACAACCAGGCCCCAGAACAGTAATATTACTCTCAACTGAATGTATGGATGTTATAATGAATGGATTATAAGAAATAATGTTAACATTTAGTTACTATTTATTATTTTTCTCTTGTGTTCATAATTTTTTTCAGGACTCAGATTCGGCATTTGAGATTCAAAGGTAAACTGAAGATAATGATTCGTAAAATAGAGGATTCAACCCAACTTTACCTTAAATATTCATCAGCTTCAACTTAATTTGGAAAGTAAAATTCTGGAGTCGGGAATTATGAAGCTTTGCCAATAAAAAAAAAGTTAAAATACACATTTATGTTCTATTATCATTTTATGCTCTTATGTGCATTTTGTTTACCCTGAAAAGTAGCATTCTTACCTAGACAGATTACATCATGGTCCTATTATATAAGCTATACCTGGGGTTTCCAACTTTAAAATGCCTGAGGGCTACAATTGAATCGATGATTATAGTGGCAGGGGTGGAATGAAATAGGATTCACATGAAAACCAAATTTAGTATTAAAATAGAGCTCAATTAAGTTTACAACGAATGAACATCAGTTGGAGCTTTCTTGGGTTTTACCCATCTATGTCAAAATGTTCTGTTTCTCGTCTAAAAATATCAGTTTTACTACTGAAGACTACTTTTCCCAGAAACTTCGCAGGCAACAAAAATAAATGGCATTGTTGGCCACCAGTGTGAAATTCCTAAGCTATACCATAGTGGAACAATGCAAGGTAGGTTTTCTACCAAACAGGTTAGACAAAGGGTACTGCACACATTAATGTTTGCATGACAAAAATATAATCAGTTTTTGTTGGGTCATGTTATTTGCTCAATTTGTGGGGACAATAAGAGAGCCCCAAATACTATGATTCACTAAGTTAATGGAACTGCTTGGTTGTTCTATTGGAAATTACCACAGTAACCAAGATTCAACTAACTACTGTCAAATTTACAGTTTTAAGAGTTAATTATCTTATATTGTTAGCTGACTAAGGAAAGAAAAAGCCACTCTTTTCCTGGCTCCAAAATCTCAATCTTAATTATAATAAAATATAATCTATATATACTTTTAATGTGTCTTATTTTAATTTTATCATTATGTGTTTTGGCTTTCAGAATGTGATTAGTTGATTGTAAATTTGAAACAGACAAGAGTATGGTATTTATATTGCTGTTAAGTTTATTATCTTATCCTTATTTGTATTTAATAAGTTTTTTAAGAGTCATATTAGTACTAACTTGGGTTGTAACCAGGTGATGGTGATGCATCCTCCAAAGAGTACCCATCAAAGTCATTGCTGCGCGCAGGCGTGTTGGTGACTGTGGGATCCCAGGCTCCTGTCTGGCCTGGAGTGCGAGACCCATCTTGAGATGGTGTCATGCTCCCATAGTGTGGAGTTCGAGACCCGGTCTCGTACATAGGTGTCTGTGAGCCGTGCATGGGTGTCTTGCTACCCTCTCGATACATGGGTGTCTGCCCACCCATGCCATATGAAGGTGTGCGATTGTAAGACGAGAAAGAGCCATCCTTGGTGAGCACACCAACATTGGCAATGTGCGATCTGTCTACAGATATGGTCTGACAGGTCGAATGAAGCTCGACTCTTGCCGTGGACTCAGTAGCATCTTTCACGATTCCGACGTTCCCTTTGTATGGTCCACCAGTGATCTTTATGGTCTGTCCAATAAGCTCTCTGTCCCTCCTGACTCCACCCCCTCGACCACGGCCTCTTCCTCCTCCACCACCCCCACCCCCACCCCCACCTCCTCTAGCTCCACCACTTGGGTGCATCGGAGAGGAAATACGTGGGGACATATATCCTCCAAATCCCCCAGTACCTACACCCCCTGGCGTGGTACCAACTTTAGCCCCTCCAGCTAGCTGCAAATGTCTTGTTTTGCAAACAAATATACCTCCGTTGTCTAAATACATTCTGGAATGAAGGAATGCAAAGTTACGATACAAGTGTTTGATCTCACCAGTGCGGCCACAGTGAGGGCCATCAATCACTTTGATCATGTCTCTTTTTTGTATGGTATTTTGATCAGAGTCGAGAGCGACAGCATAACGTGACTCCTTCCTCTTCTGTAGGGCCTGGGGTTTGGCCTCAACCACCTTACCATGCATGTTTAGTACATGAAAGTTCTCTCTCTCCAACCGCACAATCACGCCCACTGTTTGAGGGTCCAACTGTACACAGTCCCCCCACTGATACTGCCCTAAGGAGTCTACTCCAGTCGCCATATCTGAACACAGCTGGACATCTTTGGGAAGTACCTCAAGCTCGTGCATGGTAAGATCAGAAAAGAGAACCACTCTGTTATCTTCCACCCGGACAATCAAGCCGGTGTCGCCCTCGTAACGGCCTGCTAGCACCTTCACGTGGTCACCCATGCAAAAATACTTGCGAAGCTCATTAGACTGGAACTCCAAGGGCTCAGTAAGGTCCTCGTGTTTGGGCATCACAGTGATCAGATTACCGTCAATGGCAATTATTTTACCTTGAAGATGCATCAACTCTCCTTCACAAACCTCCACGTTGTCACCAGTAGAGAAAGAGTGTGAAGCTACCTCGTCCTTACCAGCATGGCCGGTCGCTGGCAGCTCAATGTCAATGCCTTCTGGTGCCTCTTCAAACCGTTCCAATTCAGCCAAAGTTGGTTTAACGCCGTCCGCTATAATAGCACTCATTGTGAAGTTCTTGTACAGGAAACCTTTGCGCGAGTAGCGGTTTCCCTCAAATATAAGAAAGTCCCCATCACTTGTGACCTCCCCACCGATTGTGCGTATAGCTTCTGGATCAAACGGTTTTGCTGTTGGGCGCTTCTTCTTCTTACGCTTTAGAGCCTCACTCTCAGTTTGTGAAGTGCGCAAGGCCCCACGAGGGCGAGTATAATCAATTCGTGGCAAAAGCTTTAGATGAACCTGGTTTTGAGCCAGATCAACATAATCCACCTGTGCTATATCGTCCTTATAAAGACCTCTTTTAAGTCGTACCCATTGTTTAGGTTTTAGTCCTGTCTGTTCTTTCACGACCCTGAGTACATCAGTCATCTCCTTGATAGGAACCATCTGAAACATTAAATAACATGTTACAGGTGTTACACTAAGAATTCTTAGAAATACAGACATTTTGCACATCCTTATTATAAAGATATGAAAAAACTAGAGATGGGTCGAATCCACTATTTCTCAAATTTGAATCTACTTTTTATTTTCGAATCTCAAACCTGATTCTACATTTTATTTTCGAATCTTGAATCTCAAATCCAAATCCTACAAATTGTTATGAATTTTAATGATTTACAAATAGACCTACATTACACAATATAGACCTAAAATGTGAATTAAGATTTATTTCAATTATGTTTTCAATTTTAATCAACCCCAACCACCACTTGCAAAATACAGGTTAAAGTCCAGCCAAATTAAACAATCTAGACTCATATTACAGTTTATAAATCAAATCAATCAAAATTTGAGTGTCGTTTAGTTATTTTTAAAAGTGTTGTTAGAATGAGTTAAGTTTCTAAATAGCATGTGAAATAAACAGATTAGGCCTATTTATCCTTTGATCAACTTTAATCATCATTAAAGGATATTTTATTGTATTAAGATAGCAAAAATAAAAATACAAAAACAAATATTTTTAATAATGACTATAAAAACATGCTTAACAATTAAACATACTTTGGAAATAGTGAACTCAATAATGCCTAAGTATGTTTTATTATTATTTTATTATATATCCATTATCTATTTTCGCGTAGCAAACAAATATATTCGAATCTTGCAATATATCGATTTCTGAGAACACATTCTTTTTAAAACACAAACATATTTTCAACTACAATATGTTCATTCCCATTTTATAAGGCAGGACTACGTTTAAATATTTCTACAATTACTTCAATAACATATTTTAGAAAATAATAAACAATAAGTTAAAATCAATTTAAAAATAAATAATGGATTAGCAAGTCTTTATTTGATTCTTAAGACTCGAGAGCGCTTACTAAGTGATCAGATTACCTGAATCAATTTTAAACAAACAATTGATATACGATATGTAGGCCAATAGGGATAAAAAAAACAGTTGTATCGCTGTCTAACTGGTGACAGTATTTATTTTTCATGAAATCCAACAAAATGTCTAACTTAAGGATCGTATGCGATAAATTGGGATTATTTGCATAGTTTTAGATAATTAAAACCAGTTGGGTAGTAAGAATTAACATTATCTTTATTTTAATCATCACTTGGGCGAGTAAACATAATAGGTGTCATGGCGACTGACTTTATATCGTGTGTAATTGCGGCTGACTTTGTATCATCCATAACGTTCTTGTTTCTGTTAAAAAAAGAAGCCATAGTTTGTTTTATTTATTTCGAGTTTATTTGTAATTATAGTTTTAATTTTTAGTTTTTGAAGAGTTGTGTTCATTAAAATATTTACAAGATTGTTTGTGAGGTTAAAGTTTTAGAAGTGAGCATTTGCCAAATTGGTCGAGTCCAAGTTTCCCATACAGGTAGAAGCATAGGGTACTAGGCATGTAAATTTTCCACACCTAAGAATTTTTTTAAAAAAGAAGATTTTATTTATGTGTATCTCTTTTGTCCGACAAAATAAATATTACAGATTAAGTTGTGCTCTTCATGTAGGCCTAACTAAGAAATGTTTGAATTCAAAATACAGTATTATGCTTTGTTTATGAGGTGAAAGATTCGATCATTGCATCCAGTAAAACACCAAATCCTCGAATCTCGAATACTTGTCAGGATTCGGTGGATTCGAAGATTCAAGTGGCCCATCTCTAGAAAAAACCAAAAGCAACCTTACTTTTATACCTCATGTATAGTTTAACCCCTTAAGAAAATCCTTTTTACAACTAAGTAAAGCCACTTCTTTTCTTTGCGGTGTGTCTTGATATCATTCGGAGCAATCCACATTCATTTATATAGTGACTAACTCTTATTATAAAATTCCAAGAATTTTTCAGGTTTTCAAAATAGTATACCTTTTTTAATCTCGACAAGCTTGTTTACAGTTTTTTCTTGGTTGAATGGCAATTTTTTTGTGTATTACATTAATCACATATTTTCATAAAAAATACTAATGGCTTCTAAACAACATAATTGTTATTAGTCGTATTTTCCCTATTTAATGTATTAGGTATTACTTGTGCCCCTCTGTAAATGTGGTATAAAAAATAGACTCTGTATAATCATCTTATGTTAAGCTTGACATATCTATAAAATGCATTTTGTTAACACCAAGAAACAAATTATATCAGTTTCAGTTTTGTTTAAATATTTAGGTACAGAATAGTCAAATATTTGAACTTCCTGACTTTTATACTTCTTTTCAATTACATTTTCTGACATCAGAATATTCTCTGACTTTTCCCTGTTTGTAACCACCCTGATTACATTTATGGTTGAATGTGTTATATCTGGGAGATAGTACAATTATTACCTCATAATTAATCATCTTTAGCCAATAAGGCTAATAAATGACTCATTCATAAATGATATATTTACTAACATTTTTACCAACAAGTGATAATATTTTTTCCACATAATGGCGGTAAGTATTTCCTTGGAGTAAAAATTTATCTATGAACGATTTCAAGTAATCTTAACAAAATCGAATGTTAATTATGAGTAGTTTTAACTTTAATCTTTGGTTTCCCATTAATTCCTAAGAAAAACAAGCCGCTTTAAATAATTAATCAGTGTTTGTAAATAAGTGTTAGTATTTTCACTTTTGTTTGCGTTTTGTTTTCCTACAATTCTATTATATTTAAGTAATTACATATTATAACTAATACTGTAGTAATTGTTAATAAATTAATGAGTATATCCAAATGAATTAAAGTTGGATCGAAGCCACTATTTTATGAATATGAATCTCCAATTTACCTTCAAATCCCAAATTTTGATTATGAATCCGAATCGTAGAAAAAATTATTAACATAAGAGGAAAAGAGGAAATATAGATATAAAAGAATAATAAAAAATATAAAAAGTAACAATGTTAACATTCCATCTTATAATCCATTAATTATAACATTCATACTTTCAGTTAAGTGCTAAATTACTGGTTTCGAGAACCTGTCCCTAAAATTAATTTAACCTTTACAGCCTGGTGTTAGTTTAGGATGAACTAATGATACCAAGATTTATTAAACAATATTATAGATTTCAAGTACTGACACATTGATTGTTGGCACACCTGTTGTTTCCATTGCCCCATACGGAGGTTGCCAACATTGGAAATGACGGCCTTGACATGGGGTTGCTTGAAGGCCTCAATATAAATGTAGCCCTTCACTCCTTCGGGTACCACCACAGACTTGATTTGAATGGGTTCATTTGTAAACTGATATGCAATAAATTTGCGCATCAGCAGAAGTAAGGTAGACTTCTCTTCCCCGATGCGACAGCGCACCATCCAAAGATTGGGGTCCTTCACTCCAGGCAACAGAGTTTGTTGGGTAATTTCGTCTGACATGTCTTCACCCCCGTCTCCAAAGTGGCGTGCTGCCACAGACTCATCTGCATACTTCTTACGCAAGTACTCCTCTATTTCGTCTTCTTTCTGGGAACTGTGAAACAAATGTATTAAAGATTGATAAATTATATAAAAATGTACTGCGTATGAATAAGAAAGTTAAATTTAAAGAAAATATATCAGAATTTGCATGAGAAGAGAGTAGGAAATCATTAAGGAAACACTCAACACACCTGGGTGAGATTTTAAACTTCGAGCTCCCTGAATTCGATAAAATAGACTAGAAAGCCCTGACGTTTAATTGAATGTGTTTGATGTATGTATGTATGTTATATTTATCCTGAAAGGTAGCAAGCTTGAGTTGCATGTATCTATAGGTAGCTTATAAGAGAGAGCCATAGCATCATGTCAATGAAAGACTGCTTGCTACCTTTCAATATAAACATAGTGTACATTTAAAAAAAATCATGAAATTACATGTGCAAAAGATGAAATTCTTCTATGGATTTGCTTTTCTTGCAACCGGATAAAATAATAAAATAATGTTATAGGAAACTAGTTTTAAAATGATTCTATGATTTTAAGTTATAAATAAATGATTGAGGTGAAGTTTTTAATGACTTTAGGATATATAGGATATATAAAAGTAAGCATTAGGAGTCTGTAGGCTCAAAGATATTTCATTCGGAGTCAAGCTCAAGAAAGCTTCTCAGCAAGCCCCCGAGTATCAAGTTGACCTAAATAAATTAAATTAATATATGCTTTTAAAACTTAACTATTTATGTTAAAATTAAATTATTATTAATATATAAAATATATAAAATATGAATTATAACGTCTAGGAAATTACAAAATAATATTTTTTACAATAAAAACAACATATGCCAAATATTTTATAAACCACATCAAATAATCAGCCATTGGCAGATACATCAGACCAGGAGTGGCAAATCCATGGCAGGCATGCCACGAACACTATTTAGATGGCATGTCAACATGAAAAAAAAATTAGACATGGCATAGAAATTTTCCTTTTGTGGTATAGTTTATCATAATCAATAGTATTTCAACGCCCATATTATTCAATTTAGGGGTGAGTGAAGCTTCAAAACTTCGACTTGGCTTTGAAGCTAACATCAGCTTCAAATTCACTTTGAAACAAATTCTGGCTTCGAAGATTCGCCATTAAAAATATTTAGAGCTAAAATAATCCATTTATGTTCAATTATTGCCATTTTGAACTGTTTTGTACATTACAAATTAATATTTATTTGGGAAAAAATCTTAAGAAATTGAATTATATGTTGTGATAATAACTTGATTTGTCAGAGTAACACAGAATATTACAAACATTTGTGGAATAAAACATTTTCTAAGTAATCTTAGTGCATAGAGTCATATAAATAACAACAATATAATATTTTTCAAGTATACAACAACTAAAAGAAAATATTTGAACTTCGATTCGGCTCCAAGAATATATCATATATTCGATTCAAGCTAGCTTCGAAGTAAAAAAGTGGACTTTACACACCCCTAATTCAATTCATATCACAATGAACTTTGTGAAGTCAACAGTTAAAATTTGTATTGGCTCATATGTAAGTGCACTTGTGTGCTGTTGAAGACAAGTTATGAACCAAATATATCTTGGATAGCAAAATAAAACACATTTAGTACTAATGTGGAATAGATTATTAACTTATTTAAGCTTTTTATTCTAACATATCTTTTTTCACTGACGGTATTAGTTTAAATGTCATTAATTCAAGTTACTGTATTATACTTGGAAGATGGTACAGGAAAGATGGAAAGAAATATATAAAATGAATGAAAAATATATGGATTTTAAAATAAAAGAAGAACACTGTTCACACTTTACAATGCTGCCACTGGATGGCTGCCTCTTCAAGGAAATCAAATCATTACCATCCAATCCACTGACCTAGATTATATTCTATCAAAACTCATCATGAGGGAGTGTGAAACACACAACGCATCTTCCTAAAAGAGGAAACCAATAAAACCCACAAAATCGGGAAGCAGTATTTTTGTAAAGAATGTTGTTTTAATTCCATTTATATGTTTCTATCCATCTTTCCTGTACCTTCTTCTAAGTATAATACAATTATTACCCCATAAAGCAAAAATGAAGGTTTTCCTTATAAAGATAATTCAAGTTATTGAAATTAATATTGTCGAAGACACTCACTTTGACAATTTAATAAATTTTCCTTTTTTATAATTTAGCCATTATTAATATATTTACAATTTTATTTGGGCTATTTATTAAATTTCATAGTATTTTATAAGTTTTGATTTATGATTACTCATTAAACATATATTTATATATTCCCATTCAATGTCCTTTTCCTGTGTTTGTCCTTTATGTTATACCTTTTACATGTTCCTATCTATGTGTCCTATCATTCTTTACCTTTTTCTCCCCTTTTGTTTTCTCTTTTAGGAAGTTACGTTGCGCGTTTCACACTCCTCCCTGATGAGTTCCGATAGAATGAAACCTAGGTCGGGGGATTGGGCGGTGACGATCAATTTTCTTTAAGAGGCAACCATTACCTCTTTGTCCATTGGCAGCAGTGTAAAGTGTGAACTGTGTTCTTCTTTTCATTGTAAAGGCCATATTGTGTTTGTCCCCCTTTTATATATATTTCTATCCACTTTTCCCATACCTTCTTCCAAATATAATACATTAAACGTATAAATAAGAGGTGGCACACTGTACTAGTGAAAAATTCATCTAGTCCCAAGTGTCATACTGATCAGAAAAGTTCCCATCCCTGCACTATACTCTATACCAGGGCCGTCCAACTTGAAGTTAGCTAAGGGCCTCATTTTATATTCCTAGACAGTGTGCAAGCCGCAAAAGTGGAAATTAGACCTAGACAGTATCAACAAAATTGTTTTAGTTGATACTCTTAAACAGAAAATATGTTTCTTTTTTACTAGGTTATATTGTTTATTTGAGCTAGATTAAATTAGAAAATGCAAAGCAATTTAACTCATATTTTGTAGTTATTTTGATAATTGATATGACCTACAACCCAAGTTAAAATATTTATGAATATTTAAGGCAAATGATTAGTATAGAAACAATGTCAAGAGTAATTTTAATTAGATACCAAGCATGCACTTTCTTTAGTCTATGATATTTTTGATTTTTTAGTAAATTAAAAAGATGAAAGTTACATTATAGGCTTTTATATTTATAAATAATATATTACATTAAAGAGTATTATAATAATGGATATACAGTACAGTCCAGCGAACAATACATTTAATAACTTCTACACAATTTAAGTCTGTTCACGTTTAAGGAACTCCTGGATGATGTTACCTATTTTAAAATCCTTTATAATTTATCGTGGTCTGCAAAATATGCTGTCAAGGACCGCACATGGGCCACCAGTTGGACAAGACTGCTTTATACAACACAAATGAATTTACTAAACCTATAAGCTATAGAGTTCAAACATGATTACCTGTTTTTAAAGGCTCAGACAATTGGAATGGTTCCAAATATTTATCGGTTCAGGTTATTTTATTTTGATTCCCAATTCCGAATTTGACTTAACCACATAAATTAATTTTAAATGATTTTTGTCTACATTATTTTTTAATTCTTATATAGGTAACTAAGAATTGAAAAACCAAGAACAGACTTTCTATTTCTAGTAAGCCATTAAGGTTATTTTGTGAATAGATCAGCAGAATTAAACCAACCAATCCCTTGAAAATACATGAATGAAATTAATTTAAATCAAATGAAAATCAATTTCTTTTGCAGAGTTGTGAGTAGGATACTCACTCCCAGAGATTGGTGACTCGTCGCCGCCCCTCAATATCACGAGCTGTGGGTCCCAACTCTTCGTACTCATTGCTAACAATCCCAACCTCCACTCCATCCTCCCATTCCTCATCATCGTCCACCTCGTCATCAACCTCTGCTTCATCAATGATGAAACCGCCAAACCGGTCTTTCTTCTTCTTCTTTTTGTGTGGTCTGTCATCCTCCTCATCTTCTTCTTCATCGTACTCCTGGAGACAAATAATTGTTTCCATTAATAGTGGATGTAAAAGGAAAGAATCCTAAGTAGAATGATGGAGATGGTGTATGTAGGCAAAAGACTGAAAGAGAAATGAAGAAAGAGATAGGAGAGTCAGGTAACAAGTGTGTATGTGAGAAGAGAAGAATGGTAACAACTTAAGGAGTAAGAATAGTGGAAGGACAGAGGAAAAAGTCATTTTACTAAACTGACCCATACACAGGCTGGAAATAGCTGATAATTATGATTGCCATTAATACCATGTATGCATAAAAAAACAGGGATTTTATTGCTGGTGTAGGCCCTTCACTATAACTTCTCTAGCTTGAACTATCTTGAGTCAACCTTGGTGGTCTTTGGGTAAGTGCTCACCTAAGGAACCAATAATCATGAGTTCAAGTCCAGCCAGGGTTGACCGATTTTTCTTGAGTGATAAAAATCAGTAGCACAGCTTCCTTCAGAAGTTAAGTAAAAAACTGTCAGTCTCATGTCGAGTCTGACATGTAAAAGAACCACAGAACTTTACTGGCAAAATTGTCAGGCCCTTTCACTCTTGCTCATAGAAATTCTTGTGTGCTGATATAAACAATCAGTTCAGAAAATGCATATTAAATACTGCAAATAAATAAATCTATCTTGAGTCAAAGTTTCTTTTATTTGAAGATTAATTTTAGTTTTAGGGGAATCATACTTCAATAAATATTTCTCAACTTTCATATTATTCTAACCTGGCACGTACAATGTTTTCAAACTGATTTTTCTAGTTCAAATTCCCCCTCCCCCACCCCATTCCATTAAAGATTCAAGTTATGAAGGGTTGAATATATATATATATATATATATATATATATATATATATAT
>CABFOV010008199.1:0-24618 GCA_902141375.1 Timema poppense
ATCACAAATATGATTATGAAACACTAATAAGATTAAAATTGTTCATCAATGAGATATAAGGAAAACATCAATAAGCTACTTCGTATCACTAAAACTGATATATTTTGATTATTGTAGATTTATTTGAACCCTCAAACACCTAATTTCACTAACACGGTTTTTATTCATTTGAGTGAAAGTCTAGTTTTAGGCAATCGTAGCTCAAATTTATCAATATTAATAAAAAAACTACTTACGGTATAATTGATCGCTAAACAACACAGGGCTTAATCTCTCAAGAGAGCCCATTGTCGGGTGAACTGGCAGTAGTGGAACAACGTAGGGATTCAGAGGAACATCAATAAATTCAGCATCACCAATGGGAGATTTGATTGTTACGTTGATTGCCCGTAGACTCGGATTCAAGTTTCCTTCAAAAACAACCTTTTCACCTAGATTATGGGACGAGAAAATATTTTCGCCCATATAGTTGTATCCCAAGTAGCGTGCGATTTGATATGCTTTGTAGGTCAAGTTCTTTAAATCGGTAGGTAAGTTTTCGTAATGCACACTAAACTCAAGTCTATCTCTGTAGTTGGCTTCAATTGAAACGTTACGGCAAGCAGGTAGTCCATAGTTTCCTTCGTTCATTTGACTTTCACAAAGCTTAGCCATTGGGGAGTGCTTGACGAACCTGCGACGTTGGTAACTCTGTTCCACTGTTCCCTGAAATCAATATTATTCTTGTGAAATATAGCTATATTATATATCAAACGAAAAACGTACCTATTCGTATAATTAAGAGTGAAATTACACAGTAAATATATAAACTGTTCGTTTGTTTTTGTATAAGAAACTTTGTACATTTATGTTTAGTTAAAGATGTTTTAAAACTTAACCAAGACAATTCGCCTAAATATCTATCTCTGTGATCGAAACCTAATGACCTATATGCTGATAGTTAAACATAAGTTTAGTGTCTCAAATTTGGATTCAAAACACTTTCTCTCGATATTTAATGAAGTGGCAAGAATCATCATTTAGGAAGAACCAACGGATCATATATATTCAGCTATATCGGAACACTATTTTATGGTTATAAATAATCAAGTATATCACATATGATTACTTAAGATAAATATTCCTTACGTTTACAACGATTTGGCTATCGGTTTCATTCCATTCTTTCAAGTTAAGCTGAGCAGTGAAAGATGATTTAGGATCTTCCCTTATCGCTTTGTTGAAATCCATCCAAGAAACCTGAGGGTTCTTGCTCTCAGCGAATAAATATGCCTGAAACATTAATAAAAAATTAACATAAATATAAAATTAAGTATGATTTTGATTGCTTTAATATTACAACTAGATTATTCTTGTTGACAATCAAGCCTATTTTTGTATATTTTTATTGACCCCTATTATATTTGGCTGAAAAGAATTACAAATGGGAGCTTTCAATATTGGTAGGAGCAATATTTTTGATGATCAATATCATATTATTTAGCTAAATATAATAATAATATTGTCATTTATTGATATCCATAACTAATATCTGCCCACCTTATTTTAATAAAAGGAAACAACTATTTCAAATATACCTGAAGAGGTTTCACGCTAGAGGATGCTGGTTGGTGTGAAAAGAAAAAGAGTGCACGAGCTTTCTCGTCTACAGGGCTACTTGCAACGGCGGCTGTAGCAATGAAATAGGCCTTTTCGTGTCCTTGGAATTCAGCCGATACATCCACCACCATAGCAGAGCTGCCTGAAACAGGAACAATTACCACATTTAGTTCCTCTGTATATGTATTATTC
Organism: Timema poppense; assembly: GCA_902141375.1. Lineage (NCBI taxonomy): Eukaryota > Metazoa > Arthropoda > Insecta > Phasmatodea > Timematidae > Timema > Timema poppense. Next base: position 1,792 of record CABFOV010008199.1, read on the forward strand.
AATGGCGTCAATAATTATACAAATGTGGTAAATTATCAATTTCTTACTCTTGATGTCTTCTGCAACCCTGTCAAGGAACTCTTGGCGACGAGTTTCACTATCAGGAGAATGGGACGATGGCTCAGCAGGATTGATTCTATCTCTTTTACTTTCTTCTGAGTGTCTACTGCTACTAGTTTCATTAGCTGGAAGTACACAAACAATAGAAATAAACAAAAGGCCTTAAATACAATTACTATAAGCACACACATATTTATATGACTGATGAGACTACAGTTACGTAATGTTTAAAGGCCAATTAATTATTTAATTAGGCGAGTGTAGAGATATGCAGCATCTCGCACAAAAATTAAGTAATACATTACCGAAAGCAACAGTAAATTTGACAGCTTTGGTACTGGAGCGACGGGCATCGTAAGTAAGAGAGACATTCGTATATTGGATGGTATCGTCGGCCCATGGGAAGTACAGCAACACCAATGGATCCTTTTTCTTCGCTTCCTCAACAATCCAACTGGTGCTGTTGAATTCCTTTTCACTCTTGTAATTTAGACGGAATGCCATACCAGTACTGTTTTCTCCGAAGATGGCTTGTTGCTATAAAATAACAAAATAATATGAATCCGTATTTATAGAACATAATGCAATGGTAAGTGACCAACTCATTAAGTTTGTGTGTAGTACTTTTTACTTATATTATGAATTCACCTGGCGAGGTTCCTTAAGAACGTGAATCTTATGGTAGTCACTATCTTGGTTATAAGGCTTCAAGTTGATAATGTCATGCTTTGTTGTGTAGGGCTTGGAACTGCAGTGGAAGATTTGATAATCTTTGTCACTGTTGATGGGAGAGAATGTTGCTTGGATCTTTGCATTTTCCATATCAACATCAACACTTGCACTGATGGGGAGGTTGAGTTGAGTATTCTTATCCACAGCAGCAACATATTGACGGTGGTCAAAAGGCGTGACGAATCCAATCTGGCCTTCAATTTTGGTTGAATACCTGCAGAGAAAGAGCAATGGATATTGGCCTACATGTTGAAAGTAGCAACTATTATTATTATTTTTATTCTTAAAATATAATTAATATCAATAAGAAATATAGTAATAATCTAACAGATAACACTATTCAATTTTAAATCGAAGATTAGAAATATTACCTAATAGAATGGTAATTTATTATTTTAGATTGTTATACATATTTTATACGTTAGATCGAATATATTTTTCAACAGTTTTACCTTAAGTATGGATGTTTAAATCATTCATAATGTAAAGGGTGGCAGAAGTTACACTCAATTATACTTTAGCCTTCTTAATACAAAAGTTCCAAAGGTGCATGCTTTAAAATCACACACTCTTACGTGGAAATATAGAAGGTTATTTAAAAATTGCTTAAGGTTAGTTTAAAGATACAGTCAAAAATTAATTACTTCTCTGTAAATTTGAACAGTATATATGTTATTTTTTCAAAGTAAGATTAATATATTAAGGCTCTATCTGAAACATTCAGTTTTAATTATTTGGCTTATTCAGTCATTTAACCAAATAATGACGACATTTGAAATGAATATAAAGCTCAAAATATATTAAATCCTAGTGATTCAGTTCCTTAAATTATTCTTATGGTTAAGTTTGCTTAAAATCCTCAGATATACTTTAGTTATTAAATTATTTATTAAAATATTTTTATTAATGTGAAACTATTATTTATTTCAAATAAAATAATGATGTGAATAGTTTTTATTCCCTTGAATAATTATTAATGACCAACAAAGTTACTCACACGAAATGCACGTCAGCACTAGCGTTCACAACACTAGGGACAGGGATGGAATTACCGGAGCCCTGGGCAAGATCTGGGTGGGTACGAACTCGGGCTTCCCCTCCAATTTGGAGGAGGGTGGGCGTGTTGAAAGTGAATAAAAATGGAAGTCCCATGGCAGTGGGGAAACCAAGTGTCACTGCTTCCTGATTATAAAACTTGGTGAAGTTGAAACTATTTCCTGAGTGAAGGGCACTTGCAGCAGCTTTAACAACTGAAAATAATTGTTGATAAATCACATATTAGTTATTAAATTTTACCGTTACTTAATTTATTGCTTTCAAACTATATTCATACCGTATTCATTTATTAATCATGATCAAAGATAGTTCTTGTTTACACTTTCAGAGCGAGATATCACAATCTTACAATTAATAAACCTATATTTGCCTATGCATTTACGTAATTAATGAATCTGAAGATATAATGTATTAATTAGAAATATATATTGTTTGCTCAAATAGGCATAAATTTTCCTCAAAGTAATTATTAGAAGTACAAAAATCATAGCAATAACGTAATCTTAAACTACTATAAAACCATCGTAATTGTAAGTGACCGAAAGCAAGATCTAGATTGCATTCATATTATATTTATTTTGTGTCATATATATATATAATGTACATAACAATGGGTTTATAGAACAAGTATATAGTTTTGTTACTATTATAGACAGTAATCATTTATTTCGAGAGACTATTATTTTGAAAATTATTTTTTGTACCACAGTTACTTAACAATAACAAGACAATATCCAAACTGGTTTGACTCTTACAGACCATTTAAATTCGTACTTACTCGAGGGAAGGGCCTCGATTGTGTGGTTGTCAAATGCAAAAAATCTCTCCGATGCAGCTAGGTGGAACAAAATATTTCCTTCCAGTTGCTCCGCCATAAGTGTTTTAATATTGAGCTCAGCGCCGATTTTATTTAGATTATATTTTGAGTCTGGATTCTCTGAATCTTGATTTTCTTCGTTATAAAAATGTCTTCGTTGATCTGAGTATTCATTTTCTCCTATTTGATCAAGTAGAATGTCCAGAAGATCATCCACACTTGATATCATGGCACCAAACTTTAGAAAACAAAAGGAAATTAACAGACATCAACTTTTAACAAGGAAATCAACTAAATATTTGCGTAAATTCTGTATATGTTGTTCTTAATTTGTAGTATAGAGCCTATTGTACTCGTTTGACTGCCTTTCAAAATATGGCTCAATTCTTTCTGCTAGCGATCAAAAGCCATGTAATATAATTGAACTTAATATGTTTCCAAAATCTAGGGCACCCTCGACTCGGTTAAAATGGGCCAACTGAGCAAAAGAATGTAATATTTCATAAAGTGTAAAGTAGGGTAAAAGGCAAATAAGAACACACAATTTTTTATTTAAGTTGTTGGCGACACTCAGAGGAATTTGGTAAATGAGTGGAATAACAAGTCAGTTACAAAATTTTGTACAGACTTTGTCTCTATTAGTATTTTGCGTTGATTTACAGGAAAACTGTGTTTTAATAATTTTAATTTAATTTTCTGACTTTGTTGTATAATGCTTTAAGCTTTTACTCTATTAAATTTATTATTCCGTATGTTTAGAATCACAAACACATGGTTTTCACATAAATACATTATTGTGTTCAAGGGGTTTTTGAGAAATTTTAAACATTTGAATTTTTGTTGGGAAATTATTTGTACTCTCTAGGGGTTTTTGAGTAATTTTAAACATTTGAATTTTTGTTGGGAAACTATTTGTACTCTCTAGGGCTTTTTGAGTAGTTTTAAACATTTGAATTTTTGTTGGGAAATTATTTGTAATCTCTAGATTGATAAAATTTTCTAAAATTAGTTTTACTAGGGACCTTCGCTGATATTTATATTGCTATGTAAGAATATACACCCATGTTTATTTAAGATTTATCTATTTATAAATTAAACCTCAATAAATACATTAAATTTGTTTTATAGCCGTGAGAATATGAAAGAAAGTTCTTAACATTGTTTTATTATTTATAACAAAATTAGTTATTATTATTACTATTACTTTTATTATTATTATTAATATTATTATTATTATTATTAGAACCGCGTCTTACTACCCGTGCGGGTTATACGCACTTACGCTAGTGTGTAATGGTAGGGTGATTGTGAGATGAGGCCTGGCATTACACCCATTCACAAGTTGTGATTAATACACGTCTTGTCAGAGGTGAAGGAAGTGTTTGGTAAACATTTAAATCTGTGCCGGGACCAAGGATTGAACCCTGGACCCCCAACACAGAAGTCCGACACCTTACCCTAGACTGCCAGTTCACCAACAAAATTAATTAATCCAGATAGTACCAAGGTATTTTAAAAATTATCTAAATGCTTATAATTGTTTAAAAGCCTCATGAACTCTCTAAGGGAGCCCAAGCTAAAGACCAGGGGTGGCAACTGGTCGGGAGTGTCGCAATTTTCAGTCGATCTCTTAGTCTTTTAAACTCACGAATATATCAAGTGCTACCAAATAATATTTGAGTGTGAGTAAAGGTACCTTGATCGTTCATAATTGGTAATGTTATATAAATAAAAATAATATATAATACAAAAATGTAAATTTTCTTTATTCTATTTTTTTCCCCTTCTATAAATATGGAGATAGACGTATTTGAGGAAAGATTGAATTTAAGGAGTAAATATAAGATGTATAGACAAAAAATAAAGGACAAGTAAAGTGTAGAAACGATGGATGATCGTGGGACATTTGATTATCGGAGCCCAAACCAGACCTTGGATCATTAAAAGTACAGGATGAGGTCCATAAAAGAGAAGTAGGAAATACTTCAACTACCATGCGTCGCACAACTTTTAATTGATTTCAAAATGTAATCATAAAAATATTATGCGTTTTTCAACCATAAAAATAAGATATTACGTATAAGAATATAACGCTCCATTTTTGGTGCCTATGAGTATGCTGTGTTTGGTCTGAATAGGCGCTAAAATCGCTTCTGATGAGGCACCTTTAAGCCCATAAATTAGTAGTAGTCTAAATAGTTTTGTGTGTTAAAAGTGATATATTAAAAGAAAACACAGTGACACACACAAGCACAAAGAGACAGAGTGACCTCATGGCAAAAGTATGTTAAATGTCCAAAAATAAAAATATTTCCTTTCATACTTACGCTCATATAACGACGGCTATGTCCCCCCAAATCATGGCGCAAATGATATAAGACTGCTGATGGAAATATGTGATCATTACTGCCGATATAGTTTACTTGTTGTTTAAAACCAAGGTTCATTTTTTCGGACTCATAACTTCTTACACTGCTGCGAGTGTATTGAAGTCCAAATTGTTCCGGTGTCAACAAATGTACAGCTGACTTAGCATTCTGTGACCTGTAATATGTAAAAATAATATAATAATAGAATGATAGAATTTTTTATAGAAACAAACAAAAATATTACATAACTAAAGTGCGTTTCAATGGAAAGCCTAGAATAACTAAATTTTTGCTATTGTTTTAATTCCCAAAAAAGTTTTCAAATGTATTATTAATTTAAAACTTACAGTCGCATTGTCCTTGTGCCTTGAAGATTAGCAGCAGACTCGATGGCTGATTTGACAGCGGCATTCACTTGCGCGTGAGGATCTTCATTTGTTAGTTCAGCCATTCTCTGTAGCATATTTGCTGGTGGTTGAGCTTTCATTATTTGGAAAACAGCAGCACATCGTAGTTCATGAGGCTGTGCCATATTTTGATATATTTTATACAGAACTTGTCTTCCAATTTTAGGATATAGTACTGAAAATTTATCCATAGAAACGACCATCAATACCTTTTGTAGAGTAGATATATTCTTTTCCCCTTCCAAATAAGGTTCGAAAATATCCAAGATTCTTGGGTGAGCAATGTTTCCAAGAGCTCGAATGTACAATTGAATCTTCGGACTGTCTGCTTGAGAAACAGCGCTTTCCAAAGCACGTTCAAGCCATGGGATATATTCTTGTTGTACAGCACTATTATTTTTCAATGAAAAACGACCAAACAAGTGTGTTGGGTAGTATTTATGAGAAGTAGAATTATCCACTTGGGACATACGAACTAAGTTAGTAAAAGACAATATTGCGCTGGTATTCAAGATCGATTGTTTTGTGACTTCCGGTGATGTGGCAAGTTTCTGAAAATAATAATTTTGATCAATTTATATATTTTAAATTAAGCTATACGTGAGTTTTTTACATGATAAATATCAACCACACACAATAAAATATAGTATCTATAAATGTGAAGTTTAACTAGTTCATGTTGAAAGTAATTTACTAAACATTTTATATACTTACAAAGAACTCGTTCAAATACTCAGGTGTTGGTGTTAGTGCAGCCCTTGGCAGGGACGAAACTAATTCAGCGGCATCTTCGCCACGAACCTTTTTACTCATAATCCATTCTTTCAAAGTAACTAGAGCAGGTCCTGTACCAGCTTCACCAACTGCGTCACGAAATGCTTTCCTGTGAAAATGTGTTTTAGTATCATTACCTGAAAGCTTATTCTCGGTCGTGACCATGGATAAATTTTGAACTACCCAGAAGCTAACATTAACTTCCAACGGGATTCCTTTACTCTTTCCGCTACTCTAAGATGTTGCATTATTTTTTTTAAATACCATTTACCATATCTAACATATTTATGATAGCACCAAAAGCTATTTATTTACACATCAATTAAATCTTTTTTACTATAAATACTAACCATGTGTTGGATGCTCGTGAACTGGAAGGCTTATTTGATGGTGTATACAAACTACGGCCCGCCTCCTTCAATTGTTTGGCACTCATGACTTGCACTAGTCGTGTCAATATGGTAAATTTAGCCAAAGTGTTTTCTTTTGGAATAGCATCAGGATACTGCAGTTCACTCCCGATTTCACTTGCAATCTTGCGAACTGCTTCAACAGGGTTGATCTTGGAAGAAATAGGCCTTCCCTCAAACCCAAAGAAGAACGGTAGCATTGGGAAGTGTGGAGGTTCGTTAAGACTTGGTATAGGCAGATAGTCCCGCTCTTCACTGCTACTACCACTGCTGCTACTTCTGCTACTGACGCTACTACTGCTACTGCTAGCACCACCCCTAGTGCCACTTTTACTACTATCACTTCCACTTTCATTACTAGACTCACTGCTTTCACTACTCTCCCTACTACTTAAACCACCTTGGGGCTTTCTGATATTCTCCTCACTGCTGCTTCCACTTGCACCACTGCTAGCATTATCTGATTCACTACTTTCTTGGTTGCTCTTTTTTGATACCGAAGAATCTACAGATCTAATGGAACGTTTTAACCTAATGCTCGCAGAGGATTCTTCGCTAGCACTACGTCCACTTTCTAATGACATCTCCAACAAACTGTTTTCTTCCAATTCTTTTTGATAAACATTGTTTTGGCTTGATTCGTAACTGTAAATCAGATCATCTTCCTTTCGTGGATCTGAAACCGAAGGTGGTGATCCAGAGGCCGAGCTCCATGATACAAGAGTCAAATTCAAACGGCTGAAAATCATACCCTTTTGTTCGTTGTAAAACATTGGGCTCAGAATAACCTTGTTGGTTGTCACTGAAGACTGGATAACATATTACGTTTAGGCTTCCTGTCAGTATACTACGAGTTACTGATGAACGCTGAAAATAATAATAAATATTATTACTAAATGTATTTTGATTAGAGACTAAACAATTTTACTATACCCCTAAAATATTTATTTAAAATAATTGCTCTGATATAAACGTTTCTCAAAATGATATAAAAAAAGATCAAATAACTTTCATAGATAATGCTTACTTTAACTTTAGAATTTAATAAACAACTCTAGTATTTTTTTGAGAGTTTAAGAGTTTACAGTATTTTGGCAGCCTTTAAACAATGGCCCAGTAAACATATGTTGTAAGTCAAATATATGTGTGAAATATTTTATATTTACGAAATGTTTTTGACAATACAATATTTTTAAAATTATATATAAATGACGAATTGTAAACTTACTGAAAGGAAGTTTCCAGCTTTGTTTTCTCCAACATCTTTAAAATCGCTAATACCATCAATTCCAAATTGGAAGTCAAGGCGTTTGTCACATTTGCTGAAGTTCTGTGATTTCACCACATCAATGAACCTGTTCTTTGTCTCCCAAATGCCAGAGTGGAGCCAGCTCGGGTTGTGACTGGAGTACGTAAGCTGGGAGAGGAGATACATCATACAGGACCTCACATTCTCCTGTCACGGTATCCTGGAAATAATTTATTTATATTTACAATAATAAAGTAACATGCATTTACTAATGGGTAAAACGTGTATATGTTAATATTCAATCACATGTCATTAATAACCTAATTTATTAATATTACCTCCATAACCCTGTAGACTTCGTTGGGAGCACCAGATGACTGACTGGGCTTCTGGTTCCATGTTCTACTCGTGAGATGTTTTCCCTGAGTGTTAACTTGAAGTTGACTGGCAATACCTTTCAGGATATTCACTTCCCAAATTGGAACAGTCTTGCTCACTGTCATACCGTCAATCTGAAATATTTAAAAATAGTATTTAACATTCTAATTTAATAAGACCTCTATTGTATAATATCTCTAGAAATGTAGATTTTCAATTTTAAAAATATATTAAATGAAACATATATTTAACTAAATAGTTAAAAATAATAAAAATTATTAATAACTCATAGGAAGTTATATTAAAATTGATTAACATACTACTTTATACTGTTTGTTCGTGAACTTTGACTTTAAAAAAAATCTGTTTGAGTTTATTTTTAGAACCAATTCTTTCCACTGACACTATTCTTTAATATTTACTCAAATAAAAATCACAAAGAACGTCAGTAGATTAAACTTATAGTTGAGGATATTTATAACATATAATATCGATTACTATATACAAATTATTTCTAATAGAATTAAATATTCACTGATATACAATGTTAACACTAAATTATAAATATAGCATGGCTATGCAAATAGAAAATATTTACATAATGTACACTACTCTTCTAATTTTATGTCAGCTCAAGGGTTCCTAATATGATTCTCAAAGCTAAACTGTGGAGTATTTCATAGTATATACATAAATATCTAATGCAAGTTGGCATGTGGTGGGTCATTGATGAATATTGAATTTGAAACATGGGTAACAAACTCTGGACTCATTTTAGGCGATTGTGGAAATAAATATCTCAATATTGACAAATAAGCTATGACCAGCTTAGTACAAATTCAGACACTACAATTATATCCTAGTTGTATTTTTTTGCTGGAATAAAAATAACAAAAAATAAACTACTTAGGTTTTTGATGAATAGTGAGTGTGCTTTCCGACCATTTGAATAGAAATTTGAGTGAAAAAATTATAATCTCAAATTTCCTAAATGGAAGATATTTTATTACAAAATTAAAAATTGCTTTTAATGCGTTAATATTAGGATTTAACCATGATTGATAAATATTTTGTGACCCACATGAACAGATTTTTTTTTAATTGGTTATTAATTTTTATATGTTCGACTTTGATAATAGAAAATTGCAATGAAAATAAACATAGTATATTGAGACACGTGTAGGATGAATAAACTTATGGGGCTAAGATAATTAACGAAATCTCTAGAGTGATTCTCAATCCAAACTTGTTTGTGAACCACAGATGAAGAAATTTTAATTCATTAAAAATCAGCCTGTAAAAATACATAAATAATTTTTCTTGGGGGTTTTAAGAAGATTATACCACAAAACCCTTAAATCTTTCCCAGTAAAATTTGTAAAACGAATTGGTTTTGAAATGTTTACTAGTTATGTATAAAATTTATTTAAATGCAATCAATCCATTTACCAAATTGATCTTTACAATTTATTTGGCTGGAATTACAGGTCTGCTAACCTCAATCTACAATACCATCCTTGGCCTTTCCCCGTCAAATTAAAAGAACTTCTATTTTTTAGGCAAATGCTAGATTGTTAAGTCTCAAATATGGAGAATATTCTTGGTATTTTGTTTGGCGTGATTGCCGTGGTTGCTAGACCCTCCAACCTCACCATACCAAATTTAAACAATACATTTATCACCATCCTTTGTTTGACGTGATTTGTAGATCTCCCAACCTCAACTTACCAGGCCATCCTTAAGCTTTATCTCCCAAGGTTTCTCTGAGAGTGGAAGCTGGTTCCAGTGAGTTTCCCTGTCTGGGATGGGGGCACTCCATCCCGGCAGTTTCGTGTGGATTGAAGCATATTGAGGTTTGGATATCTGGAGTCAAACAGTTACATTTGTCACAGACATTATTTGCTTTTGTTAGGCCGCAACATTTATAATTTGAAGTTTATCATAACGATTTTAAAAACATTAATGTATATGTTCTTAAGTGTTTTAGGTGATAATATTTTTTAAAGATGTAATAATTTAAATGAACTGTTATATCAACTAAACAATAAATACAGTTAATTAATTCTATTAAGTTTTAGCCGTATACATTAACGCTATGTTACTAGTAACATTCAACTACTTAAGGAACACTATGTTGAACTTCGATAACTTCCTAGATTTATTATTAAGAGTCTCTAAAGCTAATGAGGTACGAGTTATTCTTAGTTGACTCTAAATATGGTACCAGGCTCTAATAGTTTGTCTCGAGCTTAGGCTATGAGAATTAAATTCTATGACAATATTTATAAATGATGGTAATACGCTTTGTTCAACCCTAAACAAAATTATTTAAAAGCGCACATTTGTATGAAAATAAATGAATTACCTTGGCGATAAGTGAGTTTGGAGATTTCAATCTAAGGCTAAGAGAGGCCTTGATCAAAATTCCCGCGTACTGGTTCGACACCTGGTGGAGGGCGGTCAAAGTTCGACCGGTCACACTGTATTTGTACTCTTTGTTGCTCTTCCACGCCGCTATAAACAAAACGGGGTATAAATCTAAGACCCCCAATATTTTAACTATATGCAACATACTCAACACAGTTAAAATTAAATATATTTCTTCATGCTTCTCCGAAATGAAATATATATTGTAATTTTATAATAGTTTTATACCAGCTAAAATACTCACAGTTTTCCAAAGGAAACACACTACTTTAAATGTATCCCCATTTTTAAATCCCTTAAAGCATGCTTTGATATTAAAACCATGTTATGCTTTCTGTAACTACTAACTTTTATTAGGTAATTGTTTAATAAATTACAATAATACTAACGATTGTCCGACGCAGTGACTCCAACTGAAAAGAGCAATCAGAATATATTAGTTAGACAACAAATCAGGTTTCAGAATAAATTTTTTCTGTTTATTTTATAATAAAATCATCGGTTCTTCAAGATTATACAAAAATTTGATTCAATGACATTGCATCAATATTATATACAAATAAATAATTCGAAATGCGAGTAGTATGGGTGCCATAATATAAACCTTCAATAGGCATTTTATTTACCATATCTACGTTTTGTAAATTAATGGATCACCATATATATTTTCAATGAATGTGTTGTTTTTGTGTTTTTCACTATTTAATTTTTACTCAGAAAACGGGAGAGAATGAAATTGGAATTTTTTCATTTATGAGTGTTTTTGATCCTTTCTCCAGTCGAATGATCAAATTATGCATTCAACCCGAACGGGTAGTAAGATGCGGTGCTATTAATAATAACAATAATAATATTAATAATAATAGTAAATAATAATAATAATTGATCAAATTGCATTTGCATTTTTAAAACAAATTTCAAGTGAACTAATTGTTAAGAATCAACATTTATGTTAACTCCCTTGATTTTTAAATTTGGTTTATATGGTTATGGAACCTGTTGAAGATTTAGATAATTACTTATGGTAAATATTATTAAAATCTTCACTGAACTATACAAAAAAAAAGGTATTTGAAAAAGTAAACATTTTTAAATATCTAAAGCTACATATAATATACTCCATTGATAAAATATCGACCTAGAATTGTTTCATAATCATAATGATTCGACTCAAGTTTAAATGATCAAATGAAGATATTTATTAATAATATGTTAAAGAATAAAATTAAACTAAAATCCACTTATTATAATATAATGGTATTGTTAGTGAAGGAAAGCTGGCAACAATGATTCTCAAAGGAGTGTTATAAATATGTAATGTAAAAAGAGCCTCATCAACAAATGTTTTTACTAAATACTTTCTTTAACAAAATTGAAACTTTCTCATTTTATTTTAATTCTCCATATTTCAAGAAATAAAATGATATTAATACCAACAATAGGATGGGTTCATTTTTTTATATAGCTTTAGTTATTTCACTCATTCCCACATTCAACCAACAACCAATAGTATATTCTTTAAGTCTTGACATTCCTTCATTCTACCTTAATCCTTGGAATAATATACTACACATGGCTATAAGAGATGGATAGATAATTGTATATAATATATTTATAATAATATATATAATTTATAATCTTTATATAAACAAGTACAATTATACAAGTTTAACAAACAACCCACTAACACACTGAACGTGACCAATTAATGTCATTTTCTCAAATTTTGATTCCGTCAAGAATTGAGTGTTAGACCATCTAAATTATTATTTGGTCAAATCTAAAGATTAATCTCTGCTTAAAAATAGCATAGAATTTACTATAAGTAATTAAATAGACAATAAATTCTCCACTTATTACAATGTTCACCATTGTAGCTATTATGAATATTCACTCACTCTTTTAAAACACCTAAATAAAATAGAATAATAAACATATATTTAAGTTATGTGCTGGATAAATTATATTTTTTTATTTCTTCTCCTTGACTTTGAAACTTAGATATATTCGTAAATTTACAAATTGCATAATTCTTAGTAATGATACCACTTACAAATCTATTCAAACTCATTATTTGGGAAGGTTAATGTGTTTTGAGACATTTTAATATTAGTTATTAAATATTATAGTCATTTTTAGATTTTGATTAATAAAACTTTCGTATATTATTAATTTCAATACATTACAATATATTTAAATCAATTGGATATATAATGTATTATGTAGATATCATATTCTACACATTTCCAATTATATATTGATATAAAAAGGTTTACAGTACATTAATAAATTAGTAATTTTATTAATGAGCCCAAGGATATTAATGCTATAGAAAATGTCAATTAATCTACTTACCAAAGAAGATCAAAAGTAAAGCTTTCCACGACCACATCTTAGCTTGACTTGTGATGGAGTGACTTCTCCTAGCACTAAGAGACCTTTTATATGAAAGGCAGAAGGCCAGAGGTTACCCAGAGTTGTCTAGTTTGCTTAGTTCACCATTGAGCAATCTTTTCTCCGCCGTTTGAAGCACGTGGGGTGGTTTCATTTTTATTTAAAAAAATAATAAACTTAGACAATGTTGGAATTCTGAATATATCGAACATACACTCACATTAAATGTTAAATAATACCAGATCACATTTTCAAATTGGAACTTTTCAATGCATTACGTTAAAATTAAAGATATACTATTGATGAGTTGTAAATTATAATCCATGTAATATTTTATATAAAGTTACTGTGGTCGCATAGGCAAGGGGTCTCCTTGTGGGCTTATACCCCTCAATCCTCCCAATTTTCCCTAAAAAATATAAACAAACAATATAATAAATTAATTTTAAACCTACCCTCTCCGACGGCCGCATGGTCTAAAGCGCTAATCTCGTGTTGGTCTTCTTGACTGCCAAAGACGGAGAGATCGGGGTTCAATCCCAGGCGGGTGTACTGTGGGTGATTTTCCGCTAAATGGTTTCCCACTCTCCCTCAAATCAAATGCGGGTGCATTTCCTCTAAATTAAGCCTTCCTAATCCCTAACCCATTAGTGTAATTAGTACATAAGCGTATATCCTGAACAGATAGCAAGACGCGGGGCTAAGAAAAAAATCATTTAAATTTACTTCTTAAGATAATTCTATTAATTAAACATAAATACATATCTAAAAAATTATCATCATAGCTATAAAATATTAACATTTATGCTATAGACAACATAAGTGTTAGTCTGAGTCAAACAGTCGTTATAAGTATTGTGTATTTGTCTGTAGCCAGCCATTTTATTGGACTGCAACATCAAGAACTACGTATTATGGACTTGGTATTATAAAATCTACAAGCCAACCAACGTTTTCCCTCCATTATTACTAAATCTGGAAGCTAGTTTTTTGTCCTCCCACCCCCCTCCCACCCCTATATAATGCCCCGTATATTCTCTTATAGCCCAATCCTATTCAAAATTTAATCCTATATATGTGCTTTCTCCTTATTATAATTATAATAGAAGATATTACTAATGTTTCAACCATATCAGTGTATATGTGTGTATTCTACTAAGTTCTAAAACAAGGAGACACCCATCGGGACACATTCCTGGTGTATTCTACTAAGTTCTAAAACAAGGAGTCACTCATCAGGACACATTCCTGGTGTATTCTACTAAGTTCTAAAACAAGGAGTCACTCATAAGGACACATTCCTGGTGTATTCTACTAAGTTCTAAAACAAGGAGACACCCATCGGGACGCCATATTTTAAGGTTTTTGTTTTTAATAGGTCACTCTTGCTTACAATGATCATTTATGCTAGGGATCAAATAAGGCTTTCTGCAATGGGAATTGTTTAAAAACCTTGTTTTCTAATTTCAGTTAACGTACTTGCGGGGATAACTAATAATAGATATTTAACACATCTTTATTATTGCTATTATTATTGAACCTTTATGATTTTTGATATCAAACTAAATACTATTAATTGATCTATGGCATTAGTAACTCAAAAGTTTGTTACCGCACTTACCAAAGAATGCCACCATATTCGTATATTGAGCTAGTTCTATCCAGTCCACCTTATTACACCCTATCCCTATATTGAGCGAGTTCTATCTAGTCCAGCTCATTACACCCTATCCCTATCTTAACCTAGATCCAATCACTCTACCTCATTACACCCTATCCTTATATTGAGCTATTTCTGTCCAATTCACCTCATTGCACCATATTCCTATATTGAGCTAGTTCTATACAGTCCACCTCATTACACCCTATCTCTTTCCCGCCCATTCTAATGTTATCCTCCCATCTGTGTTTAGGTATTCCCAACGGTCTCTTCCCAATAGGTGTATTAGTGAATACCTTGAACCCGCTCTAGTTACTTTTTCATTTACGCTTTTACCCACCATAACCTGCTAAATTCGACAACGCTAACAATACCTAGTGATGAGTACATGGCATGTAAATCATCATTATGCAACCTCCACTAGTCTCCATTAGCTTCATTCCTTTGTGGACCAAAGGTTTTCCTAAGTATGTGCTGTCTAACACCGTAATTTTCTTCTTGTCTTGTAAAGTATGATAATATGTTTCACAATATATTTATATGTACGCATTCACTTGCGGACTATTTATTTATAGTTAAAAATGCATAAACGGAAATTTGTGATGATTCATTGAAAATAGAATTCCTTAATGTAAAACAAAATCTGAATGCACATAGTTAAATAAAATAAAACTATTAATTTATATTTTTCAGCTATTGTTTGTGAAAAACGTTGCCTTTATCTTAATGATATTGGTCTCTACTTTGAGAATAAGGTATATTTTCATGACCATTTCAACCATAACATTTCTCAGTGGATAAAATTATTAGGCCTTGTTAAGTATGGTAGCCCCATGGCTTCTTTGGTGCTCACTGACTGCTCACAGCTGACAGCTGACGGCTTTGAAAAGTTACCAGACCAAATTATGTATCCCTACGCCGAACCATATGATCTGCAAAAACATGTGTTTAGCAGCTGTCACTTCTGACAGTCAAAATTTAGGTATATACCTAAATGTTAACTGTCAGAAGTCAGCTGTGAGCTGTCAGTCAGCACCAAAGAAGCCATGGGGCTACTGTATATTACACTTTCATTCACTAAAGATTACTGTGACTTAACATGTATTTCGCCGTGGTTAGGGCCAAACTTGAATTCGCTTATTCTTTCTCGGAGCTCCATATTACCTTAGCTGATTCTCTCAAACTGTGACTTGTTCAACGTAAATATTTTCCCTTCCTGTTAGGACAAGGTCTTTTATTATCAATTTTATAACGATTATGACAAAGTTCTTAACTTTTTAGGGCTCCAAACTTCCCTATACTACATAACGCGTCCGTAATATAGCTATCCTTAAACTATGAGTGAAAAAGGACCCTGAGCATGGGATGAATCCGGGATAGTTCAGTGGTAAATCATTGGTGCGCCTATTCAAAGATACTGGGTTTTAGTCCCGTGTACAGTTGTCTTTTTTAACTAATTTAAATTAATTAAAGATCTAAGGCGTCACCCTAATAATAGACTGGCCAACTGAATACAGGAAGTCAAGTAATAATAATAATAATAATAATAATAATAATAATAATAATAATAATAATAATGCTCGTTTAGGTTACATCATTCGTAGCCCAGTTTGTAGAAATATTATCCAGTACTAATGTACCGTTGTCCAGGGGACATCCGAATGTACTAATAGTACATCCTTTCCGTGGATACTCTTTCCATGTCCCGATAAGGGGAGGTGATGGTGATAGTGAGTATGAGGGTAATAGTGAGTATGAGGGTGATAGTGAGTATGAGCGTGATTATGAGTATGAGAGAGATATTGAGTGGAGTGGGTGTGGAATCAGTGGAAACTCTTAACCTAACTTAATACTAACTAAACAAACCCTGGTGACCTTTGGGTAGTTCCCCTTTCGGGAAAAATTACCTAAGGTACAGGCTGGGAATTGAAACCGGGATGCCTAGACTTGTAGCCAGGTGCGCTGACCACCATACCACTAGGCCAGTTTTTCTATATGGCCATTCCTGTAGTCACATTGATTTGCAAGTTGTGTGTCGCTATTCATATATGAAACTAGACATATTGTTAATCAGGCAAAATATGTTTTTCCATCCTCTCGTCAATCAAATGGAAATTAATTTGCTTTGTATTAAATTCATTAATTTTATAATCTTTACTGCAATAGCACTTCATCAATTTAACAGGGAAAATGTAAATTGCACTCCCTCAATGTCACACAAGTTGGATAAATGCATAATAATATGTATGCAAGTGTTATCACAAAGCATGCATGACCTATCGCTCATCTGACTATGCACTTAGATGTGCGAATCACAATCTTTGATAGATCAGAGGTCAGTAGGTCAAAAAGAGTATTTATTTCTACAACAAAGTTTTACATTTATCACAATGTATATTTCATAATATGGTAAAAATTGCTTATGTCTTTCATCATTAACTCATTCATCAAATTCGTGATTGAATTGTGTGTAATACATATTTAAACTGATAAAATTAGTGTTCTTCCCTCTGATTTATAGTTTAGGAGATCAATCGCATGAAAGGGGCTCTGGAGTTGTTTTAATATGATTGGTTTTGTATTATCTGGCCAAGAAAAGACTGTTACACTATCATTAGATTAACTCTTCTCATTTTAGATATAAAATTATATATGTATATATACATAATATATATAGTGTGTAGAATTTAAAGATATTTATATATATTAAGGAAAAAATATTTGTATACAATATATTTAGTTAATTACATAATTTAAAATACCAAAATAATATATTATATGTAAAATAAATAAAAGCTTAAACAATTTAATATATGTAACTAGTTAAAATATAATTTCAGTATATATACCTTACATATATATATGTATGTATGTATGTATGTATGTATGTATGTATGTATGTATGTATGTATGTATGTATGTATGTATGTATGTATAGTGTGTTAGTACTGCGTCTTATTAACTGTTGAGTTTATAAGCTTATATACTATTTACGTTAATGAGTTGGGGATGAGGAAGCTGGAAATTAGAGGAAGTGTACTCGCATTCGCATGAACTGAGAGTGAAAAAACATTTTAGTAAATAATAACCTCAATACACCCAACGAGGATTCTAACCTTGTTCTTACAGTCATCGTCAGTCTAGTTTAATACGAGAGTGACGCTTTAGCGCTTAGCCCATGCAGCCAATGAAGCAGTTTGATCAATTTTAATGGTATTGTATTACAAACACTGACGTCATTAGTTTGGTGGACCCTTTCTGGTGCTCGAATGGTCACTCTCCCAATAAACTAGACTGCCATTTAGGGGGTTATCGGGGTTTAAATCACAGTCAGGCATACCAAGAGTGGATGGATGTATTTATGGTTTTCCACTTCCTTCTCTCTCTCTAACCAAGAAAATGAGGGTACATTTCATATACATTCATTCTTACTCATCCATAGAACATTATCGTAACAAGTACATTTGTGTTTAACCCAAACGGGTAGTAAAAGGTGATGCTAAAACAATAGCGAGGCGGTGGAAAGGGGTCAAGCTCCCCCCAACAATGCATTTAACTGGGGCACACAATTTGATAGCTAGATGTTTTAAAAGTTAAAGTAGAGGGCTTGTAAATAAGCCCACATACGTTTACAAATTAATTTCTGAATGTTATTTTATTTAAACGTTGATAGTAAAAAAATTTTATCTTATTTTCTCAGATTCACTGGCTTATTTCTTTTTGTTATTAGAAGTACTAAAAAACATAAGATATTTGAAATGTTGACAAAACTAGTTTTACAAAAGAAAACTTTAAAGAGCAAATCTTGAAAGCAAATATTAAAATAACATTAACAATTTGTCGGTTTTTTACTATTGGAATATTGGAAAATAGAATGAATAGTAAAAGTAAAAAAAAATCATAGCTTTCAAAAACTTTATTCGAATATGTGAAACATCTTCCTTTTTTTTTTAAGGATCTAATCATTTTGAGGGGAGTCCAGCCCCCGCACCCCTATGACCCTCATTTTTCTATGCTCTTGCAAATAAGGAAATATTAATTATTTATTATTAGATTGTTATGGAACTAACCATGAGCCTTAGTAACCGACGCTATCGAGCCAGCGGAAACGGAGGGCAAAGGGGAAATAGGGGCATTGCTGATTATTTAAGTCTGGATAACAGGGTGAAGAATGTAATAAGCAGGGCCTGAATTTTGCTGACCTAAGTATGATCACGATTGACCAGTAAAATTACTTTGTTATTAAAAAGAAAATGCAAAATATGACCTAAAATATAAAACAACTCAGTAAATAAACACGTCTAGATCAAACACACAATTTACAAATGTACAATGTAATGAAAAGTCTTTAACAACTAAAGTCTTGCATTCTGACAAATATGAAATTGATTTACAGATATGTGGTTCAGAAATATAAGCTACCTCCTCCCAACGCAACCCACTCCAACCTAATTGCAGTGTTGAATATGTATTTTACAACCTAACAAGTAAAGATGATAACAAAGTTCATTTTATTCACTCAGTTCATTTCGTTTTCATACAGGCAACTGTGTAAAATAATTATGTTTGCGTGTTTAAACATTTATAAAATACTGTTATTAAATGCCTTAAATTGTCCCAAAAATGTATCAAAATGTCAATGCCTCAAAAATTATGCAAATCAATAAAATATTACCTTAATTTACAAAGGATGACCAAAAATTACCTATAAAATTTACATGTATACAAAAAGGGGATCATGAACAGAGTTTATTTACAGCAATTATGAACATTGTATGTGACGAACATAACAAAAGATATGTCATCAAAATCTGGCCCTGGTCATATGTGTCACAACTGCCCTACACGTATCAAATGATAGAACCCAGTGTGATCAAAACCTCGCACGCGATACTTGTTTGCTTTTGAACCATCAAGCTCAAAGGGTTTTTAAACAGATAATAGAACATTCCCTAACCTCAACCTGTATTATCAAGAAATTTGCTGCAAGAAAGTAGACTATGTCATATCACTAACTATATTTATATAATTATAATACTAGGCATGTGCGAAGATTACATTTTTAATGTGGATCAAAGCTTTGAACTTGCTAAGCAAAGTCGAAGACAAAGATATGGTATTTGTTGTTGACATATAACACTATTTTAATTTTTTGAAATTATTTATTTAGTGTATCTATGAAAAGAAAATTGTCTAGCGTGGGAAAAAATTAATCTCTATTATTATTTTGCATTGACAAAATCAATGTATCCTTTCTTACGTTATAGATTTTATTTCATCACTAGTATTCTACCCGTTCAACCAATGGGTTGGGAATTGGGAAGGTTGAATATGTGGAAGTTAACCCACATTTACGTGGCAGGAGAGTGGATAGCCATTTAGGAAAAACCACCCTCAGTTCACCCGACCGAGATTCGAACCTTGATCTACCCGTCCTCGGTAGTCTAGCTCAATACTAAACTAGCGTGCTAGCTAACTACGCCACCGAGGCGGATACTAGTGTGGTGTTAAAACGCTGTTTAATAGCTGTTAAAAAAAATTATATGTTGAAATATGTAATATTAGGTGAGATATTTCAAATATATTCATAGTTTTTCGAAATTTTTTCTTCTTTCGAAATGTTTTTAAGATGTGAAGGTTATTGTGGATGTCGAAGTAGAAGCGAAAGAGATTTAACCTTCAACTTCAACATTTCAAAGCTTCGCACACCCTTACTTTAATACTACTATTAATGTAGTTGTACACTAACCGGCCCCCTTGTGTAGTGGTCAATGCACTCAGCTACTAGCCTAAGGGTTACGGGATCGATTCCCAGCTGATAATTTGGGTATTTTTCTTGAAAGGGGAATCACTCTAACGGTTACCAGGGTTTAGTTAGCTAGGCTTAAGTTAGGTTTAAGTGTTTCCACTGGTTCCACACCCTCATACTAGCTATCACCCTCATACTCACTCACTATCACCATCACCTCATCTCATCGGGACACGGAAAGAGCCTCCACGGAAAGGATGTACGATTAGTTCATTCGGGCGTCCCCATCTCCTGAGAAAGGGTACATTAGTACTGTTTAATCCTTCCAACAAACTGGGTTATTAATGATTTAGCCCAGACGCGATATATACTTATTTATTTGTACACTAATTCTAAGTATTTTTAAAATAAATTAAAAGTGTTACTAATTTATTACCACTAACATTACTTTTATATTTTTCTTTCGGCCCACTATGTTTTCTGTATTTTGCCTAGTGACCCACGAGTTGTATCAGGTTAAATATAAATAAATGTCCACAGTGGCGGTTTGATTATTAAGTAGGTGAGGGGGCTGGAGTGGTGGCACTTGTGGCCGAGACACTAAAGATTGTTTGAATGATGACTGTTCAGCACTATGTAGTGATTTAAACCAGGGGAAAACCGTGGTCGTATGAATGAGCTTCAAAGTGTCGACCTCTATACTTCATTACATTATATTAGCCCTATACATTTTAGAGATGGCACGCTCGAATCCTCAATTCCTCGAATCCCTAAAATCCTATGGCATCTCAAAATGCATTTCGAATACAATTATGAAGACCTTGATTTGATATAACAATTTTAACCAATTTGTAAAAGTAATTATACAGACTTGTGTGGTTGTAAGAATAACAAATTCACACAAAAAGAGAGAATTGTAGTAATATAATTTATTTCACATGGTACGTTGTTGGTTGTTATTTAAGTTAATATACATGACAAACAAAATAGCTTTTGTCAGTGACGCCAATCCTTAAATAACCTTTCTTAGATCCAATATTAAATGTTTTCACTTTAACTTAAATTATATATTTTTAAAGAGTCAAGAAATCGAAATTGGATTCGAGATTTTAAAGACAATTTAAGATTTGTTTTCGAGATTTGGATTTGAGAAACACAGGATTCTACCCATCTCTAACATATCATCACATGTGTATACTTATTTATTATTATTAGATGTACTGTCTTATGACAGATAAATTTATTTTGTCGGTAAACTTAGCCCGCCAATGCCAACTTGCAAGCAATGTAAACTTAGCCCGTCCTCTGTCTATTCCTTCAAGTTATCCAATATTTGAATCCTCTTTCTTCCTAAGCTCCTCTTTCCCTCAACCTTTCCTCCTATGACGTCGTGCAGAAGACAATTCCTCCTAAGTAAGTGTCCTATCCAGTTCAATGTGTACCAAAGAATCACATACAAAATGAATCTCTTCCCATCCACTCTTGGTAGGACTTCATTTGTAAACCTGTCTGTCCACCTAATCTTATCAAGTCTTCTCCAGAACCACATTTCAAAGCTATCAAGGTATTTATTTTCCATCTTCCAGAGAGCCCAAGTTTCTGCTCCATACAGTGCGATGCTCCAAGAGTAGCATTTTATCAGTTTCTTCCTCAGTTCCAAACTTAACATGCTGGACAGCAGTAGCCTCTTCTCGTTGAAAGCTTCCTTGGCCATGGCGACCATTGACTTTATTTTCCTTGGTGTAGTAGGCATCCTTTTTTATCAGACTTCACAGTTCTTTGAACTGCTTAATGCTTTCTAGCTCTTGAATTCAAATTTTGGTTCTCAGTGGCTATCCATTTTTTGAAATCCCCATTACTTTTTACTCTTCAATGTTGATGTCCATGGCATTTCTTTTCCCTGTCTCCACAAGATTTATTTATAATTTCCTGCATATATATATAGGGTTTTTCAATTTATGTGGGAAGTAGCTGGAGTGTAGATAGTAAGCCTAACAGTAGTGGATGAATTGACAGTTCTGGGCCACTTTCTCCCATAAGGTTTAACATTGATCCACACCGCACCTCGTGAAGTGATCCACACTTCACCCTGTGTAAGGAAGATTACTTTCTCCTGGTGCCCGATGCTTGACCTTGACCTACTTTCAGTGAGTCCCAACCCTCCACATGGTGTGTAAGTAGGGAGGATCACTTTCTCCCTGTAGATGCTTTGCGAGGCGACTCAACCTGTGAGTCCCAACCCTCCACATGCTGCGTAAGTAAGGAGGATCACTTTCTCCCTGTAGACGCTTGGCAAGGTGACTAAACCTGTGGGCTCCTTTTCCCAATGTGTTGATTACCCCTAC
>CABFOV010008200.1:0-24615 GCA_902141375.1 Timema poppense
CTGAGGTACACTAGTCTATACCTGTCTTAAACTGACACTGAGGTACACTAGTCTCTACCTGTCTTAAACTGACACTGAGGTATACTAGTCTTTACCTGTCTTAAACTGATACTGAGGTACAATATTTTCTACCTCACCAAAACTAACACGGAGGCACAGTAGTGTGTAGCTGCGCACAACCTTCACGGAAGGCACAATTGAACCACACCTTTCACAATATCCTTCTCTGTCTCTGAGTGAAATAGGTTGTTAATAGAGCATACAACCATCCTGGGAGAAAAACTAACTGAAGAGTATGTAAAATAATATATAGATATGCCCCTCAGCCCCATTTGCAGGAAAGAGGAGAGGAGGGACCACACCCTGTGTGTGGTAAAAATGTGGGCCCCCTTGGATCAGTTCATCAGCCGCTCAATAGACCCGGAAATGAAGTCATACATCAACCCGGGTGCAGACGCCTCTTGAAAGAATGATAGTATACTATGTATGTATTGAAAACACACACATACACATTCTCCCTATGGTACATTCACAACTGGAGACAGGATCATGTTCAGTCCAATTAAGACTCACAAATCTTGTGTACAGTACTCTTTTAGTGAAGATAATAATTTGTTGTGTCGTGTTAAGACTATCCCGAAAGATGGTGCCTAGGAAGTTAAACTTCCTACTGCCAACTATAATCGTAAATGCATAGCGAGTGCGGAATGCTTGTGTTACTGACCCCAGCAGGTGTATGGCAGCCGGGAGGGGGAGGCAGCGTTCTTTTGTCAACTGCTCGCCTCATTAGCGAAGTTAGTTCTCGTAATGGTCACCACACACAACACAGAGCCAGCAGTAATTACTATTGACACACACACAGCCAGCAGCTGGCCATTATAATTACTTTAATTCCTGTCATCATTACTGGGTGCCTTTATTGCAGCATAACCTGACAGGAGGGGCGTCATTAGGGCTAACAAGGGGAGGGCAACGATGGAAGCGCCGTGACGCCCGAGGTTAAGAGTGCAGTGTAAAACCCCCTGACGGAACTAGAAGGGCGTTACTTTTAGAAGCTCGTAAAGTTGCTAAATGTGGATAAGTCAATACAGACAGTGGGAGCAACAGTATTCCAACCAGGAGGAATAGCAAGATTATAATATGAAGGAGCAACACAATTAAAACAAAGAGTAACATGATTACAACAGGGAGGAGTAACAAGAGTATAACATGGAGGAGCAACACAATTAAAACAAGGAGTAGGGCGACTAAAACCAGGAAGAGTACCATGATTACAACAAGAAGGAGTAACAAGGTTATAGCTAGGAGGAGTAGTAGCAAGATTCTAGCATGGAGGGTTAACACGATTATAGCCAGGCAGGGTAACAAGTGTAGCAAGCTTATAACCAGGAGAGGGAACAATATTTTAAAAGTGTTTATTATATTACACATATTGTTACACCTCATTTAATCAATGTTATTTATTATATACTACACATACTGTTACATTTGAATGTATCAATCTTACTTGTTCAAAATCTTCTATCTTTTAATTTCACTCAAGTTACCCAAATATTCCTTTCTCAAAGTAATTCCCTCCCCCCCTCAGGATATTATTTTTGCCTAAAGTTTCCTCTGAAATATGCAAGTAAAGTTCCTTCTTTACGACACGGTAAACAAATTTACGACTAATTCGTACAACCAACGATTTAATACAATGCCTTAGGAAAAAAATGAAATTTACATGTTCAAAAATGTAGCAACCCATCCACTCATAAATTATGTTTATATATATATATATTTTTTTTTCTGTCTTTTGTTCTGAATCCTCTCATATACCTCCCGCACCCCGTGCCCCTCGCACGTACGCCACGTAACCATAGTAACCGCACATTATTTTTCCCAAGCCGGGTAAAACAAAAGAAAGCGTTGCGCGTATGCACAATGTGTGACCATTGTTTGAAATATTTGGACCAACTTCCTGGGCTTGTCACACAACTACAAATATCTCGCACTTTATTCACGTTTCCTCCGGAAGATGTCGCCGGCATCGTTGTGGGGTTCCGGCCAGCGTCCCGGTGCTGCTCTATTGAGGGTCTGCCCACGCTGTGCATGCTGGGTGCTGTTTGCTTCTAGGAGGGTTAGGGGTGAAAGGGAAACCTTCTTATCACACGTTTATTGCCAAATATACACCACAATGCATTGCAATATAATTAATTAAAACACCATATTAATTATACTTTTATAGAGATTTAAATCCAAACCAGATTAGAGCCCTCATATTTTATAAAGCAATATATAGTAAAGAAAAGATCAACATGGTTTGGCTCTAGCTAATGTGATATCTGTTTTTTCTATGTAGACTTAATGTAAACCTTGCTCGCTAAATGCTTTTATTGCTACCAAAGTCTTAACAATTTATCTTCGTATTTCAAGTTGAAATATCTCCAATAGTTTATACTTGAATTTTAAGTGGATATTTTCCCTTGATTATCACGTTATAGAAAAAACAAACTAACAATACTGTATATTCAATAGTGTAATATATATTCATAGATAATAGCCTTTGTTCATTCGGCTTAAGACGTCAGTATCGAAATAAATAATGTTTTTTTTAAATGTGCCTTAGGGATTTGATAGAATTTTTTTTAGAATTTCAAATTAAAATTATTTAACGGCCACCATAAACTGATAAGGATATTGAGAAACTAAGTATATACATCGTTTAGCCTAGGTTCACAGAATGGCCATGCTAAATTTGGTTTAATTTGGCAGTTATCACGTAGCAAAGATTATGACAGACCGACAAAATGCCAAATAGTCAAGTTAAAATAGAATTTTGGAGCATTCAGTCAGTAAATATATTATTTTAAAAGCAGTGTGTGATATTTATATGACAAATTAAAGATCAAGGGAATTTACAATATTGAGTAAAATAACATTATTACAAATATTATATTACTGATTTCTGAAAATCGCGTTCAATTAAAAAATATAGCTATTTAATCTTATTGAAGTGATTTGGCAAAATAGAGTCTGAGGCACAATAATTGTTAATGCTGATAAGATACAAACAGGTTTCAAACACCAAAAATTCTTGAAGTTACCAAACCTTGATAAATTAAAAAGCAGAATAATTCAAGTCGACCCTTATTAAGAGTTATAAAAATATTTACTTCAAAATATGTTTGTAAATATTTTACAAGAAAGAGGAAACCAGGTCCTAATTATCAGTGCAATACCCAATTATTATCACCAAGAACCATTTACCAATGCTTAATCACAAATGTTCATTTACTACCTATCACATTATGGTCCCCAATACAAATTTACTGCTGATTTAGAGGTTCCAGATTCGATTCTCAGTGGTACCATAAGTATTTTCCCGAAAGGGGAATTGTAACCATTGTATGGCTTGTTAGGCTTAAGCTAGTTTTAAGAGTTCCACAGGCTTCACACCTTCATAGTCACGATCATCACCTCATCCAGCTCATTGCAGGTATGACAAGTAGACAGCCTCCAAGGTATACCCTGGTCAACGTTCTGTTCTCACAGAGTGGCTAGAAGTCTACATACAAGGTGACCTAACTAGATAATTCATCTCCCACGGATAAAAAAATACCATGTACTAGAAAACTTCGTTTAATATCATGTTTTTATGGATGCCTACTTGAACAATTCAGGATATTTGATGTCGCCAATATCACCTTCCTTTTCTCAGAAAGTTGAACAAAACCAGGAATTTTGTCTAGTACTTTGAACATTTGGAAGCCCGTGTTATTTCCAAATCCTGCTGGCACTTACTTACGTGAGAAAATTCTGCTGCACTATTTCTACTGACTCCATCGGGAGCAAGCCCGATAGTTGAATACTCTCTATGGTTTGTCATGGTAATTTAGGTATGTTTGACAAATAGGCATGTTAGGGTACATGCTGGATGCCAATCATTAAATGCTTTTGAATTCATATTGAATTGAAACAATGAAACTCAATTTCCCCATTAATTGTAATATAGTACAGGCGAAGGCTAGTGTAATGCAAGAGAGTAGAGAAGGATTGACAGTAAACGGTACAATGCAGCTATTATGATACGCAGATGATCTAGATATATTAGGTATTAGTAAGGAAGCTGTCACAAGAACTGCAAGGATTTTATTAGAAGTCAACTGTGAAAAATATTTAGAAGTGAACGATGAGAGAAGTGCATGTTCACACAGAGAACACAGAATAAGGACGACAGCTCAGAGAATACTTTTAACAACATAAAACTTTGTAGGGTAAATGATTTCAAATATTTAGGAAATATTTTAACTTGCGGTGATGGCATAGTAGTATAAACTAGGAAAATAATAAAGTTGGTAAATGCATGCTATTATTTGGTTAGCCATCTGTTAACATTGCGCCTGTTTTCAGGAAATGTAAAACTCAGAATATACAAAACGATTATTTCACCAGTTTTTATGATTGTGAAACACTGGCTCTCGCCTTTCATGATGAGAAGAAACTTAGGGTGTTCGAAGAAAAAAAAGACCCTAGGAAAATATTTGTCCAAAGGAGATGAAGATCATGGAGACTGAGGGAAGGTACATAGTGATGAGTTCTTACCCTCATAAATCTACATTGTTAGGTTAATAAAATATCACAGGCTATGGTGAGCGGGAGATGCAGTGCGAATGGAAGAATCTAGAACCGTGTTCAGAGTATTGACTGGTATGCCCAATGAGAAGATACCATTGGGAAGACCCAGGTGCAGATGAGAGGATAATATTAGAATGACCTGAAAGAAATTGAATATAATACTGGACTGGATGTAACTAACTCAAGATAGGGCTAGGTGTTGTACTTATGTAAGTGCGTAAATGAACTTGAGTTACCAATTACATAGAGTAAGTAAGTAATGATTATGCTATTCTGTGGAGGCGTGAATTATCTCTAACTTATGTAAACACTCTCTTCTCGTACAAGAGCACCAAACAAAGGAGCCAGAAGAATGTTACGCTGAATCACAACTCGCAAAGAACCAGTTAATTGCTGATCGAGTGATTACCACACAACTATCACGTGAGTTGTCTTGGCTTTGGTCAGTCGTTTGCGTGCTATGGAATTAAAAGTCACATTTACACCGCAAATGAGCTGGGATCCCCACGCCATTTCATCAAACGGAAATATGACCGATAATTGTTTGTTTAAAAAGATAAATAACTAAACTAAACAAATATGTAATTACTTACCCAAATACTCAAAATATTCGAAACCATCTTAGTAGCCAGTCCGATAAAGAAATATCAATGTGCGCCACTAATAAAAATATATGCATAAACTTCTTTGGTCTAGCAATCACAAATAGGTATGTTTATTTATGTATTGATACCAATATCCAATTACTATCACAAATACCCGCTTACTACTATTGATACACCATTTTTGTAACCAATATACACTGAATATTATGCATAATTACCATTAATTCATTACTACACATCTAATACTTAATGAAAATGAATGAATGAACTAGTTATTTGAAATAAGGGTGTGCAATATTAGTGTAAACTAAGGTGTGAACTAACTTTTACTAAACTGACTCGGCCACAGGCGGGAAAAGGTTGATGATGATGATGATTATACTAATTATAGTATAAAATAATGGCGTGAGCTAGCGACTAACTAGTGGTTTAGATAAGTATGAACCAGGAGTATGATTTTATATAAACTAGATATATTATACAATAGTATGAGCTAATACGATTTAGTTTGGATTAGTGGTACAAATCGCTCAAATATACAAATTATTTTGTTTTTAAATTCACCTTATATATAATATTTTATCCATCCCCACCTCCCCAATAGCTCACAAGTTATCCTGGTCTAAAACCCTAATAATCACTGAGTATTGAAATATCTAGGTTAGAGTAAATCTCCTCAGTCCCTAATTAAACATCCCCCGCCACTGCTCTACCAAAAGGATGGGCAGGATTTAATCGATGCATTAATCTGCAGGAACAAGAGGATTGTTCATTTATTCATTTAAAAAAATCCCCCTCTCTTAACCACTAGCTTTGGTGATGTCATGCATGACGCAATCATTGGTCACGGACACACAGCATAACTCTTTTTATTGGTAGGAATAAGACATTTATTTTATTATAGAGTTTAAAAAACTACGCGAGTGATTTTGTGACAGATAATAACTGTAATGTTTGGTGGAAAACTTACCCAACTCGCAAATGAAAGGAAACTATTAAGGAAACGTTAGCAACACAAATCAAGATACTATTCTTACATGCATGTTTTGAAACGATAATTACTGTAGGCGTTCAATGAAATAGGAATTGCTGAATTAGTTATCTGCCACGGTAATTGTTACATGAGCTCGCTGACGTAGCAATCGCTTCATGAGCTTACTGAAATAGGAAATTCTGCATGAGCTAATTGACGAGGTAATTGCTGCATGAGTTTTCTGGCACGGAACTCTCTGCATAAGTTCGCTGAAATATGAATGGATGGGTAATCTTAAACTGTAAGTAATTAATGACAATGAAATTGAATTAGTATTAGTACCCTGACTCGGAAATTACTAAACGAGTAATCTGATATGGTAATAGTTGCACAAATCATTTGGCATTAGTCCTCTTTCCCGTTAATAATTCCATGATTACTTTGACATGGTAATTGCTGCATGAGTAATTTTAATGAGAATCACCGAGCTAGTTCCTTGACGCTGGCAATTTCTGACACGGTAATTGCTGCATGAATAATTTTAATGAGAATCACCGAGATAGTTCCTTGATGTTGGCAATTTCTGACACGGTAATTGCTGCATGAATAATTTTAATGAGAATCACCGAGCTAGTTCCTTGACGTTGACAATTTCTGACACGGTAATTTCTGCATGAGTAATTTTAATGAGAATCACCGAGATAGTTCCTTGATGTTGGCAATTTCTGACACGGTAATTGCTGCATGAATAATTTTAATTAGAATCACCGAGCTAATTCCTTGACGCTGGCAATTTTTGACACGGTAATTGCTGCATGAGTAATTTTAATGAGAATCACCGAGCTAGTTCCTTGATGTTGGCAATTTCTGACACGGTAATTGATGCTTGAGTCATGAGAACAGCTAAATGCAGAAGTAGATCTCTGACACGGTTGCTCTGAATAATATACCTGACGTAGTAATTTGTGCACGAACCAACTGACAAGGCAATAGCTGTATGAGACATCCAATACGGGAGTTTATGTACTGGCCCTCTGACACGCGAATTTCTCTATGAGTTCACTAATACTATAATTGCTCGCTGACACAGGAACTATATTATTTGATATAGCTGACACAAGAACTGTTAGTTGAGCTAACTGACTAAAGACCAGTTAGGCTAACTACCTGATAAAAAAAACTTCTAGCTAAGCTAGCGTCAACACAAACTACTGCTACCTGAGATCGTTTTTAAAGGTAATAACTTAGCCTTGTTCCTGTGTTTCCCTAACAGTTTTCTCCGTAATTTGTGCAACTCTTTATCCCCGTATATTTTTTAAATCCAGATCTAAAATATAAAACTTGTGTATTTCCCCTTCCGGAGGGTTGTGTTGAGTAGGGCGCGGGGGTAAACTGTGTGTACGTCCCAGTAAAGTGCTTAAATCCCGGGAATACATCGCGTTAAAAATGTACATGAAAACAAACCATGAGCTTAGGCTAAAAGTAACGGAAGATATTAACTTTACAAATAATGGTAATAGGGCGCATTAGCTAGGATCATGAAGAATTATTTTCATCCTCATACCTCTTGCTGTCAGCTGCAGACCCTACAATCCATCGTCTTTCATTGGCTAATACCACACGAGAGACATTTGGTTTAATTTACTAATCCATCCTGAAAGCGTAAACGTAAAAGCGTGATCGGATACTATATTCAAATAAATAGTTTTTATGGCAGAGGATAGTATTTAAAAATATATATATATATATATATATAGAGAGAGAGAGAGAGAGATCAAACATAGCATGGAATATAAAGTTACTTATATTATAGAGCATCTAGAACAATCTAGACCCATTAAACTCTAATTATAATATTCCATTTTATTGTGGAACATCTAGAATAATTTAAAACCATAATACTCCAACTCACATATAATGTTATTTTATTATATGACATATATAAACATTTAGACCCACAAAACCCCACCTATAATATAATTTTATTCTGTTTACCTTCAAATATTTCCACAATTGGTTCTATTACTTCCTGGTGTATACATTGTATTAACATTTACGTTTATTCACTATAAAACTCAGAATTTATATTATTCTAACAATACAAACCATATTTGAATGAAAGAAAAAAATAACCTATCTATCAATATTTAAATGTATTTATTGAAACGCAGCAGTGACCATTGATTTAATTTTAAAAGGCCAGCCATTCTTTAGATGAATATTATACATTTGACTAAAATTATATTAGTTGAAACATGAATAATAATAATTAAGATTATGATTATAGAAAAAATAATTGGAAATTATATTTATTGGAAGTCAACAAACCTGATATAATACACCTTTCAAATAATTATGTAATTTTATATACTAATTGCATTTCAAATTTGATGAGGTAATATTTAATAAATATGTATACATATATAATTATTACAGCATTTATATATAAAATATATACATATGCATATACTCCAACAAAACTATTGCTTTACTACAATAAAAGTCTAGTTTATTTATATTAATAATGACTGAGCACTTGAATATCCGGCCCTAATCAAAGTGAGTAAATAAAATTATTTCCATCGAATGAGGAAAACGGGGTTAAATAATGAAAATAATGTTAGACCGTGCAAAACGCAACCCAAATCAAATTAATCAGCAACAAAACCTAGTATCCAATTACTGGGTCTATCTTCGTGAAATTACATAACACACACAATTAATTCAATGCGATCGTTCATTGCCTCTTGATTAACAACAAATCAACAAAGACACAACCAACCATTCAGTCCATGCGGAACAATATTTGTGCGGGTTACAATTAGATAGAAAAAAACTCCTTGTTAATTAGCTGGTTATTAATGAACTAGAGACACACCTATGTATATTTTCTAAAAGTGATTGTGTGGGGGAGGTATATTTTGGTAAGGGGAGGGTAGGGTAGAGCTCCAGCATGCATCAGTGTTGCAACGGTTGCTTTGTTCACAGCGCTCTTTCAATTAGCCATTGTCATGCCACTGGTGTTTTAATTAGCTGCATCGATCAGGACGTGGGGCGCTGTTTGTCAAGCTGTAGCTACTTGAACCCCCGTCAATTTGGCGACCAATCACATTCATAATAAACAAGCAGCTTAGCCACCGATCTTTGTCATGCGCGTTGTTTAAATTGCATTTAAATCGGATGAAATAAACTGCGAACTTTTTAAGGGCAACTTCCGGGTCTTAGGAACAGTAACGATATATTCAAGGGTAGTTGTCACTCTTTGAATATTTGACTAAATATAATATTTAGTTGATCTGGATAGCTTCTAGAGGAATTTTATAATACCGTCTGACTTTCCAACATATGGGTAGTTTCTAGAGGTAATTTTAAAATATCTCCTTAGTGTCCATCAGATCCATGGATTATATAGGCCATCTTAAAATATCTCCTGAGTTTCCATCACATGGGTAGTTTCTAAAGGCCTTCTTGCAATAACTTTAGAGTTTATCATCATATAGTTAGTTTCTAGAGGTAATCTTGCAATACCTCATGAATTTCCATCATATGGATAGTTTATAAAGGCCTTCTTGCAATAACTTTAGAGTTTATCATCATATAGTTAGTTTCTAGAGGTAATCTTGCAATACCTCCTGAATTTCCATCATATGGATAGTTTATAAAAGTCTTCTTGCAATAACTTTAGAGTTTATCATCATATAGTTAGTTTCTAGAGGTAATCTTGCAATACCTCCTGAATTTTCATCATATGGGTAGTTTATAGAAGCCCTCTTGCAATAAGTTTGAGTTTTTCTTCATATGGTTAGTTTATAGAGACCATCTTGAAGAACTCCTGAGTTTCCCTCCCGTTGCTACCTATATCGACTAGGGAATTAGAAACATTACAATATAAGAATATTCCTGTTTTAACCAGCAAACGCTTTACAGTCTCTTAGTAAAACGTTTGTTGGATAAGTTATAAGAAAATTAGATGAATAAATTTATAATTTTAAATATTTGTACAACTAAATAAATATTAGTTCCTTAAGTCCATTTTAAGAGACCATATGTATACTTACTTGCATTGATACAGGCATTCAACTACTTAATTTAAAAGGTGGTTTATTAGATTGTGAAACTAATAAAACCTTTAAATTAAATAAATAATAACTATTTAATGTAAAATCTAAGTCAATTTATATTTTAATTACAAAATAAATACCTGAAGCATGGTAAAAAAAAAAAAAATTTAATGTAGGAAATTCTGTCATTCCTTGAAAATCGAAAGTGTAAATATAGCTTACACAATTGAAACCTATTGTACTAGTTCTTAGTTTGATGGGACTGTCTCAATAAATAAATAATTAGTTAGTCAGGAGGGGAGTGTTGTTCCAGAAGACATGCATGGTCTTGGCTTGGAGTGAAATCCAAGAGACATGACATGAAACTCTCGTGAAGATATTCCTGGACCTGTCAGCACTCTTTAAAATCCGCTGACCTTTAAGGAATGATAAGAAGGATTAAAGATAATAGGTTTGAAGTTCTGTAACCTTTATTGCTGATACTCTTTCAAATATTATATATCGGGTTTTGACAAAAAAATATTCTTTGCCTAGTAACTGAACTTGGAGTGTTACACTGTTTATTAATAGCATTTGGGGTCTTTATTTAGTATTTAATATTGATTATTATATTATATTATATTATATTATATTATATTGTTTATTAGCAACACTTATTTATTATTTTATATTAATTGTTACATTGTTTATTAGCAAACCTTTGAGTGTTAGGCTGGTATTTATATTTATTAGTGCATCGCCTACAAAAACGTTTGGAGTGTTCGGTTGGTATTTATATTGATTGTAACATTGTTTACAAACAACTTTTGAAGCGTGAGGTTGGTTTTATTGTTAAATTGTTTATTTAAGTGTTTAGTTAGTATTTGTGTTGCGTTAAATAATGTTTACTAACAACATTTGGAATATTTAGTTAGTATTTGTAGCATTGTTTACAAACAATATTTAAAGTGTTTAGCTAGTATTTATATTGATTGTAACATTATTTACAAATAACATTTGAAGTGTTTATCTAATATTATTTTATATTATTACACTCTGTAATAATCCATATTATTAATAATTGATATTAGGCTTACACAATAAGTTATACAGCAATACTATCTGCCTTTAAAGGCATAATTTGCCAATTTGAATAGTTAAGGAAAATACCTCAAATTATAAAAACTCACCAAAACTACCCCGAAAAATTATTCGCCTTTATATCTACAAGTTAATTCGCGATTGATGGACTCTATTATTCATATTTTCAGATCCCTCATTTTATATATAAACTAACACATTAACTTTAAATTTTGTTTAGAGTTATAATAATTTTAGTCCAATTTTCATAGCAAGACAACTAGAAAAATTACAAGATTTACTTTCATGTATTCATGCATCCATTCATGTGATTTTTAGCTGTCACTTTTCATATAATATATTATTACTATCTATAAAATTAAAATAATACTATAGTAAAATATGATCAATATTGAGCACACACACACAAATTGTATGTGTTTAGCTGTTATTCCTATGAAAATTATAATACTATAGTTATAAAAGCTATTGAAATTTGGTTTAAATATATTTGTTAGTTTTGAATTGGTTTAAAAGTATTTTAACACATAAAAATCTTCACATCAGCATAATCATTTTCAAACATTTTCTTCTCACAAAGTTTTTAGGGCAAATCCACGTAACCATATATATTATTAAATTATTATTTATTTCTGTTTTATATAAAAATATTGTTTTAATAATTTTCAAAATAAATAACGTTTACAATGTCAGTATATTTTTGTTTGATCTCACGGAACTGTTCCTAAACACAATATAGCCTATTTAGATGGTGGTTTTGATATCGATGCAGTCGATACTTAGTTTATGCTGTAGCAAGGAATGTGTGGGTTTGAATAATGTCTGAGAACATCATCTGACGCGCAAGATAATATCCCGGTTTCCTTGTTGACTGATGAAGCTTACTGATTCTGCCCGGCCAGGCTGAACGACGGTTTCATCGCGGGCCCATTATGGCTGCGCTCGCTCTATGTATGTGACGTATCTTATCTCTACTTCTTCTGCTACATTGGCACAGAGCACCGAGCCGGCGCTAACATGACTCGGGGGATCATCGGACCATGATGACGTCACTCGAACACACGCTTTCATGTTCCAACATCATTCACAGCGCGATATCTAGGCCGTTATTTGAAAGGAATGCGTAATTCATGTTGATAGATCTACTAATAGATTCCAAACGTAATAATCATATTATTTGATTCATACTATGGGTAAAATGTCATGTTTTTATCACATTTAAAATTACTAAAATAAACTTATCTCCACTTGTTTTACAATCATTTTATGCTATATTTAAAGACTAACTTTACCAAACTAGAATAGATCAAAGAAAAATATTTAACTGCTACTAAATAATACAATTCCTTAATAGAATGAGTTTATTTTGTATATAATATTATCGATACACATTTATTTAAGTACTTGAATATCTAATATATAACTTTTGTCAGGACGTTTTTAAGTGGCCTTGATTTGTTAAGTATACAAACAAATTATCTGATAAGTTATATGTTTTGGTAAATTAAAAAACCAGAAATTGTAGCTATAACAATTCATCGACCACTTATTCATTAATGTATACGCTTATAAACTTAATGCTGTAATGAAGGAATGAAAATAATTTACAATGGGCATACACGATGGGTTAAAATATTTGAAGTATGCCCATAATTCATGAAATATAGTAAAAGTAGAGCCCCTTGGGATTAGGTTTTATTTATCAATTGGTGACAGAGGTGGGATACTATATAGGTACGTTACTCCATAGTTAAGTTTCCTTGGTCAGTTGGTGTAAGAGATTCGATATAGTGAAGGTAAATCACCATGTAGTTAAATTTCCTTGTTCAGTTGGTGTCAGCTATGCCCTCCATCCATCACATATCAACACACATGCCAGCTTGCAGTTTGGCTGTCACGTAAGGACTCACTGCAAGCAAAAGCACACATCTCCTGACAAAGGATTGGAATAATCCTCCTTATTTCCACCTCAAACTAAGGTGCTCCTGGTAAGATGTTGCTGGCTCTAAGAAATAATGATAAATCTACAGTATAATGTTGGTACTAACAAATAATTATGGCATTATTAAATGATGTTAATACTACAAGATAATGCAGATAAAACAGGTTAACGATGGCACTATAAGATAATGCTGGCACTAAAGGATAAAAATGGAACTTAAAGATAATGCTGTCTCCACAAGATATATACATGACCAAGACCATGTGTGAGACGTAAGCTCAATCTATAGTAACAATTGATATCTTTAATAAACAGCAACCTTAAAAAAAGTTGTTGACTCTGAAAAGTTTAAGCTTACATTATACAGACAAAACAATGAGAGAGTGGGAGTATATGTGCCAGTGTTAAGAAGGATGAGACTCAGCCATGGTATGAGAGAGTGGGAGTGTATGTGCCAATATTGAGCAGGATGAAACTCAGAGTATGAGAGTATATGTGCCAGTGTTGGTAAGGATGAAACTCAGCCTAGGTATGAGAGAGTGGGAGTGTATGTGCCAATGTTGAGCAGGATGAGACTCAGAGTATTAGAGTATATGTGCTAGTGTTGGTAAGGATGAAACTCAGCCTAGGTATGAGAGAGTGGGAGTGTATGTGCCAGTGTTGAGCAGGATGAAACTCAGAGTATGAGAGTATATGTGCCAGTGTTGGTAAGGATGAAACTCAGCCTAGGTATGAGAGAGTGGGAGTGTATGTGCCAATGTTGAGCAGGATGAGACTCAGAGTATTAGAGTATATGTGCCAGTGTTGGTAAGGATGAAACTCAGCCTAGGTATGAGAGAGTGGGAGTGTATGTGCCAATATTGAGCAGGATGAAACTCAGTAAGAGTATGAGAGTGTGAGCGAGCTACATGATACCGACGCTATAAATGTGTTCACTGCTCTACAAATGATGCAAGCGTCCTTCCCTTCAAAGCCATGCATGTGTCCTCGTCCGCTCTTCACCCCCGCGTAGGATGCTCGCTCCGGTCCTGTGTTTGTGTGATGAGACGGAAACGGCTAGATAACAACTGACTGCGCGGCCGCCACCGACAAAACAACAAAGGAAGTGACGTCACACGGTAATTGAATCCGTGTCAGCATCCAGCTAAACGACCGACCGAGCCAGCGAGTTCTAACAGATTTGTAATCGATAACACTTGGCCGACCATAATAGAATTTACCGACGATGGGGTCTGGGCGATAGCGGCCCTTTCGACCAGGGGAAGGGGAAAGGACTTTAAAATGCTACCATGACCACCTTCTATGGGGCGTCCAATACACTTCAACAATATTTGTGCTTTCTTTCAGCCAACGCTGACCGAGTGGTCTATTGCGTTGTTATTGAGAATAGTTGATGGGCAGGTTGGGACTCGTATCCCAGATGGATTCACTGGAGTTGTTTTTACAATCTTCCTCCCATCAGTTTGCCAGTGTATTTTCTTCAAACTATCCTTATCATTTTTACTAATTAGATTAAGCCGCAATGACACACTTTATCACAAAAATATCATTGACAGTAGTTTGAAAACAACTATTTACCAAAATAAATACAGTTGTTTCAAGTTATAATACTACAATTTACTTCAGCAATATCATTGACTATGATTCTATGACAACCTTTTATCACAAAAATAGCATTGACAGGAGTTTGAAGACAACTATTTACCACTAGAAATATTATAGATTCAAGCTTTAACACAATATTTTACCACATAAATACAATCGGCTAACGTTCTATGGCGACCTTTTATCACAGAAAATGTAGTTTATCAGAATTCGAAAACAACTATTCACCAAAGTAAATATTAGTCACATGAGTTTGATTATAATATTTTATTAGATTATGTCTTAAAATATGAGTGAAGAGTGACATTAGGCACTGAATGACTCCTGGGTAAGAGCATTAGCGTATTAAAGACAAAGGTCCCGAGCTCGATTCCCGTGTTGAGGTAACATTTTTAAATTTAAAGAACATAATTATTTTGTTTTGTTAATACGTATCACCACTCGTTCGGGTTTAACGCATAAGAACCAACACGCAAATTTTATAAGGATGATATAGATTGAATATATAGGAAATGTACCCACATCTTCGTGGAGGGAGAGTAGAAAACAATTTAGGAAAACCCACTCTCATTACACTCGATTAGACCATGTGGCCACCGAAGCAGGTCACAATATATATGATTAATCAGAGTTTTAATATAATACTTACCACAGTGATTGTTATTGTAAAATGCTTGAATATAATATTCTACAATAAGAATTATCACTGAACAAAGTTTAAAGACAACTGTCTCCTGCAACAAATATCATTGACACTAGTTTGAGTACAATCTTTTACCACAGTAAATATCATTGGTCACAGTTTGGTAACAAAGTTATAACGAACGCTTCTATTTCTTATGTATTTATATAAACCTAAGTAATATATTAGAAGTTAGTTTTGTGGTCTGTTTGTTACAGGGACCAGCCCGTGGAACTATGTAAACATAATTTCCGGTCTACTTCATCCCTACCCAGCACTCCACATTTTTTTTTACCATGAGGAAAGGAAAAAAAAAACAATTACTAGCCCCATGTGAGCATCAGGAAGTGAAAGAAGTGAATAAATAAAAAGCTCCTATGCAGTTGATCTCTGCTGCAGCCGGTATAAATGTCTTATGCGTGGTGGTTTATTTAGACATAGCTTAATGAGGTAACCGCTACTCTGGAGTTTCCGGTGACGCTAAGTGGACAACTACAAATCACGAGGACTGGGCTCTATTTACTCCTTCTTACTACAGACAGGGACTAGGAGACCGGTGTTGTGTTGACAGTAAGATGTTGCTTTCGTGAACTACATCTCCATTTGAAGACCAGTCTCAAGGTCTAGTGTTGTGTTGACAGTAAGATGGAACAATCATGAACTATGTATCACCTTTAGGAGGCAGGGCATGGTGCTGAGATTGAAAATTAGTTGGAACTCACAATAAATAGCTAGCACATTGAAATTAAAATACATATTATGATTATTATTTTGGGAATAGTAGTTGCTATCAATAAATAAGTACAGTTTGATCAGAACACGTCTTTGGGTGATAGCTTATCTAGAGATATATTTAGCCTTAACAAATTGAATACACACAATTATATATATTATTTAACACTATTTATTGATTCAGAGATTGACCCAAAGTGATTCTAGTAAATTTAGATATAATCTTAAATCAAACATAATAGCTGGAAAGTAATAAAACAAGACACCATGAAGAGAAAGATAGAAGAGTAAGAGAATCAAACCAGACACCACGCAATGAAAGGAATGGGAGTGAAGCAATTAAATCAAACCCTACGTAAAGGAAGGAGGCGTAGAAGAGGGAGGGACTAAAATAAAATACACTACGAACTGGAATAAATAGAAGTTGAAGCAAACACTAGTTGATCTTCTCTGATATTCCCGTGAAGAAGTAATAGCAGACAGCCCGCTTCGGTGGCCGCATAATATAAGGTGCTACTCTCACAATAAACTAGACTGCCGATGATGGGGAGATTGTGGTTCGATCGCTGTTGGGTGTATTGAGGGTGATTTTTCCTAAATGGTTTTCTACTCTCTCTCTCTCTCTCTATGCAAATACAGAGACGCTTCCTTTATATTCAACCTTCCTAATCCATAGAATATTAGTATAATTAGTACGGATATCTATAATCCAAACGAGTAGTAAGACGTGGTGCTAAAAAAAACAGACACTATTTGATATTCTCTAATATTCCTGTGAATAAGCTGTAACAGACAATAGTGGCTGTTGTTGTTGCTGCTGTTTTTTGTTCAAGGATCACAATAAATGGTCCTTCCAGTCTAACAAGAGAAGGAGCGAGACTCCACTAATGGCAGCTCCAATCTCTTCTGTTGGTTTTTTTTACACCCCTTCCCTCTCTTTCAAATTGAACTTTTCAGTTTGACGTGTTAGGCTTTTGTTTGCGATTCAGTTTAGGGTCCGGTGTAGTGTAGTGCTGGGTAGTATAGCCTAGCGTGCAGGGGGAGAAACCGGCCGAGTTAAATTACCCGGTGATCGAGGACTTTGGTTTTCCTGTGAATTAATCGACCAAATAATCGATTCTCTCGTTGCCAGTCCCCCTCCGAGCCCTCGCTTGTGTAGTTACTGGAACTTTATAGCCGCCCTCCCTCACTAACCCCTTCTGAGCCCCAGGGAGGGGACTGTCCCTGCCAAATATCGCGCGACATTCAGACCCAATGGGAAATTAGCAAATAATTAACTATTGCAATAAAATATTTGATAAAGTCTTTGTTATAATATTGACACTTTTCCTTGCTCAACAAATGAGTTTTACCTCAATTTGCGTGCTGAATAGTACAATAGTACAACGGTAACGGTACTAACAGTTGTAGGGGTGGGTTTTAAACGGGGCAAGAGAAGTGCTTTATGTGATGACATCTTTTGAGGTAGAACATTATATATAAGATAGTTTCATAATATAAAGGAGTCATCTGACTTTTGCCAAAGTTTTTAACAAAGATCAATCTAATGATCCTAGGAGCTGTTTTATATTTTATTATTATCTTTGTCTATAAAATGAAGATTTAGTTTGCTTCGCTGACATGAGAATTGAGAGCTATCCACCGCAATCAGAGGTCTGAAATTGAAAAATCAGTAGCCCTTGGGACCCTCCAAGCTGAAATATTAAATTCTTGGTTAATTTTTTTTTATTTACTAAAAACTGGGTTGGAGGAACTAGAATGAAGATATTTTGCTCTGTCTATTTGAAGTAAATAAAATCGTTGTCTGGTGTAACAACGCAATTCATTGCGGGCAAAACCGAATACTTCGGATAGCTTAGAATAAAAGCAAAATTTAATATCTACAATTGTTTGGTTAGTAATTCTAATATTATTAAAACTTTATTTAAATTCATAAAACTAAAAAATATATACGTCAACTATTTTACGTTAAGTGCTACAAAACTTCAAATATAACGAAATTAATGTAATTAGTTTATTAAACTCTATTCCTTGTATATGAAAAAATAGACCTTCCAAGTACCATTTTAGGTAATATCTTCACGGTAAGATAGGCACAGTATTGATTAATGAACATCATTGTGTTGATTGCATTGTTACAGAGAGTGTACTCTTCTAAATCTCGTCCCACCTGTCCACTGAAACCCTTAAAACTAACTAGTTAACAAACACCCTCTGCATCCACTTCGACCAGCCAACCGGATCGGCCTCCAGGTAATCGATTGATTTGTTCTGGCTAATTTATGATACCACACACCTTAGTCCCCTAGAAATAAAACAGGGACTCGTTTAGTCGTTCCTTGTGAAACATGGCCTTATCTCTGCTGGGGTTCCTGTTGAAACATGGCCTTATATATACTGAGGGTTCTCGGTGAAACATAGCCTTATCTATACTGAGGGTTCTCGGTGAAACATGGCCTTATCTATACTGAGGGTTCTCGGTGAAACATGGCCTTATCTATACTGAGGGTTCTCGGTGAAACATGGCCTTATCTATACTGAGGGTTCTCGGTGAAACATGGCCTTATCTATACTGAGGGTTCTCGGTGAAACATGGCCTTATCTATACTGAGGGTTCTCGGTGAAACATGGCCTTATCTATACTGAGGGTTCTCGGTGAAACATGGCCTTATCTATACTGAGGGTTCTCGGTGAAACATAGCCTTATCTATACTGAGGGTTCTTGGTGAAACATGGCCTTATCTATACTGAGGGTTCTCGGTGAAACATGGCCTTATCTATACTGAGGGTTCTTGGTGAAACATAGCCTTATTTATACTGAGGGCTCTTGGTGAAACATGACCTTACAACTGATTGGGGTGTTTGGTGAAACTTTATTTTATCTCTGCTGGAGGTTCTTGGTGAAATATAGCCTAATATTTACTGGGGGTTCTTGGTGAAACATGGCCTTATCTATACTGAGGGTTCTCGGTGAAACATGGCCTTATCTATATTGAGGGCTCTTGGTGAAACATGACCTTACAACTGATTGGGGTGTTTGGTGAAACTTTATTTTATCTCTGCTGGAGGTTCTTGGTGAAATATAGCCTAATATTTACTGGGGGTTCTTGGTGAAACATGGTCTTATTTATACTGAGGGTTATTGGTGAAACATAACCTTACAACTGCTTGGGGTGTTTGGTTAAACTTGATCTTATCTCTGCTGGGGTTCCTGGTGAAACATGGCCTTATTTATACTAAGGGCTCTTGGTGAAATATGACCTTACAACTGCTTAGGGTGTTTGGTGAAACTTGATTTTATCTCTGCTGGAGGTTCTTGGTGAAATATAGCCTAATATTTACTGGGGCTCTTGGTGAAAAATGGCCTTATATTTGATGGGGGTTCTTGGTGAAACATGGAGCTATCTCTGGTGGGGGTTCCTGGTGAATCATAGCCTTATTTTCACTGGAGGTTTGGTGAAACATGGACTTAATTCTACTGGGGGTTCTTAGAGAAACATGGCCTTATCTTTACTAGGGGTTTCTGGAGAAACATGGCCGTATCTCTACTATGGTTACTGAAGAAACATGGGCTTATATCTACTAGGGGTTCCTGGTGAAACTCTGTCTTATTTCTGTTGGGGGTTCTTGGTGAAACATAGCCTTATCTATGCTGGAGGTTCTTGGTGAAACATGGCCTTATATATACTAGACAGTAGAAACATTGTCTTGTTTCTGCTGGGAGTGATGGTGAAACACAGAATTTGATTAATTACTATATCATAACCCAACCTAATCCTTCTGATGGCTTATATGATGTTTACTTATTACATTTGTTTGCATATTTTAGCGAATCATGAGTTGTTAGAATTTAAAAAAAAAATTGTATACTGATTGTTGCCAAAAAGAAATACACATTGACCTCTAGCCAAATTGGCATACTTACTCAATATTTTTAAAATATATTGTATTTGAGATAATTAGTAATAATATGTAATACAATATGAATAATAAATGTTCCCTTATTATCTATACTAATACTTATTTTCTCTACTGAAGAAAATGTAGGTTGAGTAAAATAAAATGTATTAACCTAGTCTAAATTATCTATTTAGCTTACTTTATTCAAACTTAATTTTAACTCAGATTAACATTTTCTTACCTAATTTCACATAAAAAATAAAATTGT
Organism: Timema poppense; assembly: GCA_902141375.1. Lineage (NCBI taxonomy): Eukaryota > Metazoa > Arthropoda > Insecta > Phasmatodea > Timematidae > Timema > Timema poppense. The sequence goes on from CABFOV010008200.1 coordinate 20,466, forward strand.
GTTTGGATAGTTCTAGTTATGTGGATGGTTAATACTGGCACTAAAATGTAAATATAAACAAATTGTCACTAGCGGGAGGGCTAGTATTTAAAAGTGTCTGATATTGCAAGCACTTACAGATTATTCATCAAACTTGCTTCATCACCAATAATACAAATTAACTAATTAAAAAAATATGTACAGCACATATCCATTTTCATTATTTTTCAATTACCGAGAGATTTGGAAACTTTTACTCTTAACTTAGCTATGTTTTTCGAATATATATAAACATATCAACGAGTTTTTTTTAACAAAGCTAAATTGACCATCAAGACAAAACATATGTTTTGAAATGAATTCACCCAAAGTGGTATATGGCTTACCTTCAGAGGGAATTAATAACGCCGTAAGAGAGATATAATACTACACTTCATGCAGTTGTGTGTTGCGGTATGTATCATCTTTTAATACAGGGGACATTGTAAATATCCATTTAAGCTGGGGCTGGGCCGATGCCGATAATCAATCCGATTTATCGGCCAATATTGGCAAAATCAGCCAAGGATAATCGGTTTTTTATCATGCATATATTTACGCCTATAATTAAAAATCTATAAATATATTTTAAATTCTCAAGTCATGAAAATATAATTCATAGTTAAAAAAATAATAATTTAATAGTCTCTTGCATGTAAACACAAATTATTTAACTCTGCGTTAGGTATTTTATTTTATAGTAAACAGCAAAACAAACATTTTAAATTCGTTATTTATGTCTAGGATTTTTTTTATAAATATGACATGGTCAAACTATTTTCTTAATGTATGTGTAGGTAGCCTAATTAATTTGAAAACAAAATAGGTATATTATAAAATTGTGTTTATGATATTTATTATGTCATTTTTTGATTTATTTCTTATTTAGGGGCTTAATTCATATTTGAATTTGTTAATTATGATAATGAATGTTCTTGTTTAATATGACAAGGCCAAAATATTTTCTTATGTTAGGTTATCTTAATTTAAAAACATACCATGTGTATTTTCCTTGTGTGTACAATATTAAGTTTGTGCTTTTTCTTTCTTTATTTTATGGTAGTGTATTTTAATTTATTTGTAATTATGTACATTATTGTTTATTATGACACTGTAATAGGCCTGACAATAAAATTAAATATATCTAACTAACTTTAATGTTTAAAACTTTAATCTAAACTCTTAATCAACAAACCTACTACTATCATGAAAAGTATAATAGTAGCAAAATCAGATAATTATTGGTTTTGAGTATTGTTAGTGTACACTTTTGTAATATCAAAAAAAAAAAAAAAAATCGGCATCGGCTACCGGCAATATCAGCAACAAATATTGGCATCAGCAATATCAGCAAAAGAGCTTATCAGCCCAGCCCTAATTTAAACTACTGACTACGTGAGAAAGATCTAATACTATATTAATTTGCATACAGTTGTGTGTTGCGGGGTGTGTAATGATCTAATACAGGGTACACTAAATATCCATTTAGATTACTAACTCCATGAGATAAATCTAATAGTATATTTCTTAAATTGTGTTCTACGGGGTTTTATGGGGTATTATGAGCTAATAAAGGGTACATTATAAACACCTATTTAAATCAGATGAAATAGATATAATACTACATTTCGTACAGGTTTTAGTTGCGGGTTGCAATAGTATTCCTACTATTCACGATGACACATTTCTTTGAACAAATAAAACTATATGCTATGCAGTCATAAGTTATCTTCATAATGAAAGTGTAATTTTTTCAAGAAGTTTTTACTCCCCAGTACCAAACTAGTTTGATTTTAGATCAGAATGTTGATGGCATGGAATGCAAGCATTTGTCATATTGGCTCTCAGCCTTTCTCTCTCAGTAGAAGTACATCTAAAAGGGTGTGCCCTAGGGACATCTTCTGTAAAGAAACGTTTTGAAGGGAATTTCTTTTGAGCCGTGTTTAGTTGTCGGCCCTGGGCAGAATTCTTGGAAATGACATTTCTTGGTCCAAAGGATCTTTTCATATTATTACAGTGCTATGTTCCCGATATATTGGTGTTTTATAAACTATAGTTGTTGGGAGGTATTGGCTACTTTTATAAATGGAAGTGTATTATACTTTTATAAAATGGAAATACATTAGACATATTTATATATTAATACATAGCAGGACCTTTGTGAAAATACAAAAATAAGTTAAGTTAAAACAGTAAAATGTTTAACCAATATTATCATTACTACACATTATTATATACATTCCATCGTACTTGAGAGTTAGCAGTCTTATTTAGATGAATTACACTATAACCCTAGCTTATAAGCCAAGCCACAGTGGAACCATGAAATGCAAGCCTTCTATATTTCAGGTTTAACGATAGCTCACATTATTTTTTAATATTATGTATATTTGAAGGTGACTGTATAATGCCATATTTATTGGAATGACTAATTTGTTAAATGTATAAATATTAAAACACAAGGAAATATTTTATTTAATCATTTCATATTGAAATTTAGCGTTAATAGGTTACGATTGATTTAAAACTTTTGACCTACTTTTACAAATTTTCGATCTCCTCGTCCTTTAACCACAATTGTTGAAGCTTCCCACAAAATTACAAAATTGAATACTTACTATTAGATGTTCTATTTTCAATACAGTTTTATATATTTCAAATAGCTAAATAAAAAGTTTCGTTGTCATTTATGATTGTTCTTATTATATTCTATAGTGTGGTAATTTAGATTTTATAAATGTTAGAAAATAAAGTAAATGGAAATAATGGGCCTTTACTAAAATAGTTTTGACTAATCGAAGGATTAAGATATATTTTTGTGGTGGGAGTAGTAAATATTTAATATTGAAGATAACAGCTTACAACTGGTAACAAATAAACACATATAGTAATATAGTAATAATAATAATTAAACACCAGATATGCTAGTACTGTGCTATTTACCAGACCTCCCTCCCACACATATAAATTACTTAAAACCCCAAGTGTACTAGTACAATGCCCTCATTATACCTCCCTCCTCAAACATTATATATATAAAGGCACTGTCACATAATACATTAGGGCACTTAATACTAGTGTATTGGTACAATTCTGTCTACAAGATATTCCTACCAACCTGCATAATACTTACTATCACAACTCCCTTCCCTCTGGATATATAGTACTTAATACCCCGAGTGTGCTGGTACAGTGGTCTCTACCATACCTTTCTGCCCTCAGTGTGCCCCTAGTGTGCTGGTATAGTGCTTTTTACCAGACTTCCCTGCCTACAGATAATTATATAGTACTTAATACCTCGATTCCTTACACAAAGATATATAGTACTTAATACCCTCAGTGTGCTGGTACAGTGTGCTCTAAACCAAAGTTCTCTGCCCACAGATACATAATACCAACCCAAATCCCTGCCTACATATATAGCACTTAATACCCCCTGTTTTCTGGTACAGTGCTCTATATCTTACCTCCCTGCCCTAAGATATATAAAACCTAATATATCCCAACTTTGATAGTGTATTTGGTCTCTACCACTGTCCTTATGCACCTTAGTTGTTAACAGTGAGAAGTGTTTCTTGTTGATTTTAGGAGATGAAGACAACAACATTCTACTAAGCTTAGCTGGAAGTAGCAGGGTAAGGGGTGGAAATGACAGGAGTAGGGAGTAGGGGTAGCACAACCCTCTTCAACCCCTTCCCTCTCTTGCCGCCCCATCAAAATAACAGGGGGAACCGCGGGCTGGGAAAAAAACAAATCATTTTTATGTGCGCAGTAAAGATAAAACAGTTGACGTCTCGCAGAATGGACACGGACAACATTGCAATGAAAGGACACTCCGTGCCAGTTGCGATCGCCCACTCTCCCTTCATAGCGCGTATTGCTGAGAACACGCCGTGACAATTGAACAATGTTATTCTTGCTTCAAAATACGTGGTACTAAAACACACTTGGCAAGTGGCAACTCTCGATTCAAACACGTGAAACACAAGAACTACTTGGACGCTCCTGGATTATGTAATTATTGTCTACCCCACCACAAGCAGGATACAAAGTAACCACTACACCTGGACACTCTTGTATTCTGTGACTGTTGTCAGCCAGACTCCTAACAGCATACACAGTAACCACTACA
>CABFOV010008201.1:0-13275 GCA_902141375.1 Timema poppense
CACACACACACACACACACACACACACACACACACACACACGCACAAGGTGTGCGTAAGACGCCAAATGCGATAAAGAAAGGAGATGAATGGATGACACGTCTCTCGTAGAAGGGGGATTAGAGAACAGAAGAGAATTAAAAACATATTTATTTTTTCAATCAAATCAATTGTTAATATTCTTTTTTGTTGATTTGTTTAACAGCATGGTTGTCCTTCTTGTGATGTAACGAACGACAAGTCGAGATTTTATCCGGCGAGTTTAAAAGATATAACATTAAAACAAAACATTTAAAATGCTTGGATAGTTATAAAAATGAATTTTAATTTTCAAAAAAAAAAGACTGTAAACTTTTTTTTTAATCATCTACCAAAGCTATTTAGTTTGTCCACGAAAATGTACAGTAGGAGTCTTCCTGCCAGGAGGTAGAGTAAATAAGTCCGTGGAAGAAAATGTATACATAGAATAGGAAACAAATAAAATAAAATTTCGAAGTGTAAATTAATGCTGTTCGGACGAAAATAGTAGGGTGAGTGTCTATACTCGTCAGGGGAAGAGGGGATGCAATACGCAGCTAAACAAGAGGCCTCGCAGAGTTAACTACTCATTTTCTTCCCTCTCTTTCTATTTCGTACAATGACGTCTAAAAGTGTGATAGCGCTTATTGGGCTTAGAATTCAACAAGCAGGCAACGTCATTAGCAAATTAGTTTAGAGGGCGGTATGAGTAGGGTAGTTTGTAGGAAACGCACCACCATTAGCGTGAAGAGTAAGCAGAAAACCACAAGTGCAACCGGACGAGATTCAAACCCCGGCCTACCCCACCACTGGAAATCCAGTATGTTGCTAAGATAACGCCTGGACGTCGTAACCACGTAATTGCCGTTAACTTTTGATTTTAACGGACCTTCGCTATGAAGCAAGTCACTAGCGTATGGGAACTCCCTCGTAGGTAAGAACGGACATTTCTTGAAAATAAAAATTGGTGCAAAGCAGAGGTTTCTTTATCTTTAATAAGAGTGATTTTAAATTAAATTTATATTTACCTAAGGAGCAACGTGAAATATTATAGGGTCATAAATATATTTTTATGAATCTTCATAAATCCATTTGTCTGGTTGTAGTCGCGATTTTATTAGTGTTTTAGTAGATACTTAACACGTCAGGGAGCGTACAACCCGAACGGGTAGTAAGACGCGGTGCTAAATATTATTATTAAACACGTCAGGGCTATGAGCGCACAACACCTAAAAAAATTGGGTGGATACTTCCAATGTTTAAATACACAGCACTCTGTTTCGATGGCCGCATGATCTATGGCGTCACTCTCGCAATAGATTGGATCACCGATGATAGGGAAGTTGGGGTTCAAATCCCGGTCGGGTGTATTGAGGATACCTAAATGGTTTTCCACTAACCCTACATGCAAATGTGAGTACACATTTTCTAAATTAAATATTCATAATCGTTTACTCCATCAATGTAATTAAAATGCGTACAGTTCGAACGGGTAGTAAGACACAATACACACAAACCATTCAAAAAACACCAATGGGTGGAGCAAACAAAACGTCTGGGCACCGAATTTGGCTCACGGGCTGCCAGTTTACAAAGAATGCGTTCGGGGCCTAGCCCTAAAGTGATCTCACCTCGAAACCGGAGCCCACTCTACCCAATCTTTCTTAAGATTTCCAAAGTAGTTCATCTTACAGACAAGACAACTTGTCCAAACCACTCACACGAGAAACAAGAGCACATTAAACTTGTCTAATGAAGCGTTCGACCGATTACCATCAATTGCAAATGAAGAGGAATGCTGTTAGCCGAGGTGTACAGACTTTGGATGGGTGACTCGTGCGACGAAACACTTGGCCACAGCGTAGGGACTCATACGACGGAACCCTTAACCAAGTTTCAGTGTGCTCCCGTGAAATCTGGTACACTAGAACCTCGTTAATCTGAACTAATTGGGAAAGAAGCTTGTTCGGATTATCGAAAATTCGGACAAACCGAGATAATACAGGGATACAGTATTTTCACGCATTTTAAATTAAAGATGAATGAGTTTAATACAATTTTAATATACCTAACTGATGTATAACACGTAATATGAAACGTAATTATCTTTAGTTACAGAAAATATATTGTGTTGACTGCAACGTGTAAACATTAAGCATTTATCATCAGATATAATTGTTTATTACAATTCTCTCTTAATTTTGATCTTGTCAACCAATAAAATATATTTCGTTTGATTTTATTCGTTTCCCCATTTTCCGAAAAGGGTGTTCGGATTATCCGGAATTTTAGACTACCTAGTAGACACACGACAATGTTAATAGCAGCCTGTCCAGTGTCCACAAACTTTACTATATTTTGGTTGTCATCAAACGCTACCAATTAGGTAACTTATGTCCGAAAACCTAAATAGTGTAAGTGTTGCTGGCCGAAAACTCCAAGAAAAGAGGCCTTTCCACTAGCCCCACCAAAAATAAGTTTCGCTGGCTGGAACCCTCACGAAAAGAGACTTGTACCTCAGACCCACAAGAATGTATTCGGTGGTCACATACTCCACGGAATGATCCCTTTTCTCAAACCCCATTACAATGTTTCCAGGAGCCACAAAACCCACAAAATTAGGTAACCTACATCTGCCAACCCCATTTGCAATGTGTTTGGTGGGCGCAAACCCTCCTACAATGATTCCGTTGGCCACAACCGCTCGAAAATAGGCCTGTTCGAAAACCCCACGAAAGGAGGCATGTCCACAACCCCCCTACAATGTTTTCGTTAGCCACAAACCCCACGAAAGGAGGCATGTCCACAACCCCCCTACAATGTTTTCGTTAGCCACAAACCCCACGAAAGGAGGCATATCCACAACCCCCCTACAATGTTTTCGTTAGCCACAAACTCCACGAAAGGAGGCATGTCTGCAAACTTCCTACAATGTTTTCGCTAGCCACAAACCCCACGAAAGGAGGCATGTCTGCAAACTTCCTACAATGTTTTCGCTAGCCACAAACCCCACGAAAAGAGGCATGTCCACAACCCCCCTACAATGTTTTCGTTAGCCACAAACCCCACGAAAGGAGGCATGTCTGCAAACTTCCTACAATGTTTTCGCTAGCCACAAACCCCACGAAAGGAGGCTTGTCTGCAAACTTCCTACAATGTTTTCGCTAGCCACAAACCCCACGAAAGGAGGCATGTCTGCAAACCTCCTACAATGTTTTCGTTAGAAACAAACCCCACGATATGAGTTCCTGGCCGCCAACCCCACGAAGCCGTTTAAAACGTTGTTTGTATCGAGACTACGTTCATTTGTCGTCCATAGTGCTTAAAATGCAATTAACTTTGTTGATATCAAGGTAGCAAGCTGTTAATAGACAAAAGATGGCGGTCTGTAACCATCTCAGAAGCTCACGGAAAGTCATCTTAAGGCAGCTTGAAGCTACGGACACGGATAAACGGTAGGACTGACGTGTACACTGTACAGTCCGTTCCCATATTGGTTTTGTGTTGTTAACAGAAACAAGTACAAACTAGACGAGCGTGACGCTTAGTCTGCATGACCAGCGATGTGGGCAAAATATTTTATTTGTATCACCACATATCGCCCACTATCCGTTCAGGTTATACGCGTCAGTATTAATTACGCTAATTTGTTGGGGGGTGAAGAAGGTTGAATCTAGATAAAATTTACTCGCATTAGCCTGGAGGAAGAGTAGAAAAAATTTATAAAAAAAATCTCAATCCACCCGACCGGGATTGGAACCCCGATCACACCGTGTTCGGCAGTCCAGTCTGTTGTGAGCCTTAAGCCATGCGGCCATTGAAGAGGGCAGCAGAAAAATTAATTTATATCCGAAGATAAAACGAATTGGTAGTAAAAAATATTGCTGTTATTGGAAGTCATGTAATATATCTGGTTGTTAACATCCTTGGAATAAAATTAAAATGAAGTGTGAACCTTTAAATCTTGGGATATCTCGATTGCATTCGTTCCGTTTAATAATGGGCGAAAAAAATTTAAAGGAATTTTTTCATCTTCCATATCTTAGACCCAGCCATCATTTAAGTTGTTAAAAACGTTATTAGTTGAGAGAGGAGTCCCGTAAAGTGGTGATTGGAGTTGATGTTCGTGAATAACGAGGTCGTTGAAACGTGACCTACTGCCTGAAGAGGTAATACAAGTCTACAGACACTGACCGGACGATGATTGCCCGAGGTCAAGGACATGATCAGAAGTGAAGAGGGGAACGGGGGGGGAGGGGTGTGGGCTGTTTTAATACCGCCCACGCAAGTCTACTAGTTCACGTCAGAATAAAAGTATTGTTCCGCGTCTCATGTTCGTTTAGAACAAAAAGTTTTTTTAGACCGGTTTTTTTTAACATGAGATTTGTATCGCTAAAAATTTTCCTGGTTGGGATGGCGATTAGAGTTTAAAAGAATATTTAAAAAACAGTGTCCTCAATTTAAGAGCGTCCATCATAGCAGGCCCAACTTACCTCCCGGCTTGCGCGAGGTATGGGAGTACTATTAGTATTAGTATTATTATTATTATTATTAGCACCACGTCTTACTACCCGTTCGGGTTATACGCACTTACGTTAATGTGTAATGGTAGGGTGATTGTGAGATGAAATGAAGGACCTACAGTTTAACGTGGAATCCGAACCATGGTGGAGCCCTGGCATTCCTCACATTCACAAGATGTCTTGACAGAGGTGAAGGAAGGGTTTGGTAATCAGATAAATTTTTGCCGGGACCGAGGATTGAACCCCGGCCGCAAGCATAGAAGTCTGACCCCTTACCCCTAGACCGCCAGGTCACCGGTATGGGAGTAAAAGGGAAAAGAAAACACCTACGATATGTCAGAAATGTTTGCAGTTCATTCGTTTTTGAATGATCACTCGACTTCCCGCGGTGAAGATGGGGGACAAAGTTTCTTGCTAATAACTATAGTACGTCACTTTTATGACAGAATGAAGATTTGTGTACAATACTTATCTGTGAAGCCATTCAAAAATGGTCAAAAAACGGCCTTTTCAACGCAGTTTTTATCCAAATATAATTGAATATTTCAACACGGTTCAGTATTAAGAACTTATATTAACTCTTTGGGTCAGTTTCATAGTCAAATTTAGTACGCCTCAAGTGCGGCGCTACACTAAATACAAGACGACACCTACCTAAACTCGAATGGAATGGGCCGTTTTCGCATAGGAAACTGGCCCATTCCATTCTGGTTTAGGTAGGTGTTGTCATGTACTTAGTGTAGCGCCGCACTTGAGGTGTACTAAATTTGACTATGAAACTGGCCCTTTATCTCCATGTTTAATCAGAAATGATCCGCGTGCAATAGTGTTGGTGTGAATTTACAATTTCTAGCCGACTGTATCACAGAGTTGATGGGATGTGATGCATGCTATTAATTCCTAAACCGACGTGGGTATGTAACTTTGGTGAAATTGGAATTAAAATTTACCCGTGTGGAGGAAAAAAGAGAAACCATAAAAGAAAAAACCCTCAATACGCCTGATTGAAATTTGAACCCAAACCTCGCGTCACAAGCAAATCAAACTAGGTGTATATTACACCTTTGCCCGCGTGCCCACCGCTTAGGACTATACAATATTAATCTGAAAGTCGAACCGGAACCAGAACCGATAACAGAAATTAAAAGTTAATTTTAAGCAATCAGAATCGTTAAATAAATTGGTTCGACTCCCTGATAGTAATAATATATCTTTTTTTAAATCACGTTGTCAATCCTCATTTGTACGCGGCTTAGCACGTTAGTCTAATAAAAAGTCAAGAGCCAAATGCAAGTACAGTCCAATTTTCTTAGGAAGGGCCTTTTCATACAGAAAATTGATTAAATCTATTTTCACGAATTCATACGTTAAGTCATGTGGGCTACAGCTGTTACTTTTGATAGATATTATCAATACCAACAAAATAATACTAATAATATAGTAAAATGTTATTAATTTTGTTCGTAAAACTAAACGTTTTGTATTTTTTAAAAGACTCTTCCTATGACAATCGGAGTGTACAGTATCCGACAGATCGTCGCGTCAGAAAATGAGCTACGTGAATGAAGGAGTTCAGTTTAATCCAGTTCTCGGTCTGATTTACGAGACAAGTCGAGCGCTTGATGACGTAGGAGACGTTAATTGTCCCAATTAGTCCCGTCGCAAGAGGCGTAGCATTCACGTCAACGAGACAGAGCTGTCAAAAAGTGTCGTGGTAAACAATATGCAAGAGAGGGCTTGCGGGCACGTGAGGACCATGTAGTAAGGAGGCATCAGGGGTACATAAGTTCCCTCGGGAGGAAGAGGATTTTACATGAACTTCATACTGGAGTTAGATTCATCGGAGCAAGGTTAGAACCTTCAATGAAGGGTTAGACCCTTATAGTAGGGATAGATCCTTCAAACCAGGGTTGAAACCTTCAATGAAGGGTTAGATCCCTTATGATAAGGGTAGATCCTTTATAGCCCTTTAGGCCCTTTATAGCCGGGGTGACCTGGCGGTCTAGGGGCAAGGTGTCAAGAGTCCTGTGCTGGGGGTCCGGGGTTCAACCCTTGGTTCCGGCACAGATTTATCTGATTGCCAAACCCTTCCTTCACCTCTGACAAGATATCTTGTGAATGTGGGGAATGCCAGGCCTCCACCGTGGTTCGGGTCTCACGTTAAACTGTAGGTCCTCCATTTCATCTCACAATCCATTACACATTAGCGTAAGTGTGTATAATCCGAACGGGTAGTAAGACGCAGTGCTAATAATAATAATAATACTTTATAGCAAGGTTAGTCTTCATTGAAGGGATAGATCCTTCTCCTGTGTGAACATCACATGACAGGGGCTGCTGTATTTACATCACATACGTCACCGCCTTAGGTTGATTGGTTCACACCTCCAAGTTCCAAGGTCAATTGACGTCTAGCACTTATGAACAGCTTATCTCTGGTCTGCATTATTTATACATCCCCCTCCCCCCCCCCACATAATCTGTGGGAATACAGAATAAACGTCAAGCTAGTCTAATCTCTTTTGCCTGTGACAGGGAGGTCGGGGTTAGAATCCCCGCTCCCCCAAACGGTTTCTCATTTTACATTGACGCAAATTCGGGTACATTTTCTCGCAAATATATTTTTTCATCTTTATCGTCCTTCATTAGGTTTTTACGTCACTTGCATTTTAATCACATTAATGGATATATGAATGAGGAAGGTAGAATTTTGAGAAAATGAAACTTCATTTGTGTGGAGAGAGAGTGGTAAACCCTTTAGGGAAAAAATGAAACTATTTACAACTGGCAAGGATTTGAGCTATTTCCTCCCCGCCATCGGGGAAACCAAACTAAATGAAAATGACAGACCGGATGCCAATCAATGCGGGTAATTAGTGTAGTTAAAATGCGTACAGTTCGGACGGTTACTAGGATGGGTTACAAAAGAAAAAACTTCTGGTAAAAATAATGTTTTTCTTCTTTAGAAAAAAAAGGGAGTTTCTTAAATAAGCTAAAGAATTGGTAGATAATGTTGTTTGGTACGTGCTTTCTGTCCTAGATGCGGTACTGCATGCAAATGTGTGTTACATCATACTCCAAAGATGTTGACAGGGTTGTAAGGCGACTTGTAGAAATAGTACTTACGTCAGGGCTGGAAAATACAAGTCATTTAAATTAAATACAATAATGTCCTTGCTTTAGAAAAGTAGTATCGAGCCAGAAGGATTTGTTACGTCGTCGTGCGTACAAATACGGCCAGTTCATTCAATGTAGATTCAGCTCAGGCATGTAAAACTTGCAGGCCGCGTGTGGCCCGATCAGGGATCCATGCGGCCCTAGGAGAGACTTAGGGCCAGTTTCATAGTCAAATTTAGTACGCCTCAAGTGCGGTGCTACACTAAATACAAGACGACACCTACCTAGCCCAGAATGGAATGGGCCAGTTTCATAGTCAGACTTAGTACGCCTCAAGTGCGGCGCTATACTAAATACAAGACAACACCTACATAGACCAGAAACCCCATGAGACTGGCCCATAACATTCTGGTTTAGGTAGGTGTCGACTGTCGTCTTGTATTATTACAGGTAGGTGTCATCCTGTATTAATATAGTGTCGCACTTGAGGCGTACTAAGTCTGACTATGAAAGTGACCCTTAAATTTGCACCCCGATGGTATTCTGTAAAATCTAAAATAAAACTAATTTATAGCAGTTTAGCACAAAGAAATGCGCTGGGTTGACACTATTTTATTACTACCAAATTCCCTGTTTTCCAGGTTTTCCAGAAGGAATTCCCATTTTTACAAGCAGCTTGGATTTAAGATAACAGTAAAAAATGTAATTTTTCATCAAACTGAATTTGAAGTCATGTAACTTATTTTTAAAACAGGATGATTAAATATGTCGCCCACTAAGGCGCGCCACGCCGAGAAGAAATTTCCGTTGTCTGATTCTTAGGAAATCAAATGGTGTATCGTCCACTAGAGCGGAAAACGCTGGAAGCCTCAAGGTTTCTCGAGAACAATTATTATTGCTTTTCAGCGCACCTGTGTGGGCGGGGGTGGAGGAAGGACGCATGGCAGTGATCGGTAAAATGTGGTGTTTTCTCGTTCTATAGAAGACTTAACAAAGTTTACAGGTTCATAGAACTTTTCTTGGGACATCCTAAAATACTGGAAAAAAATTACTACGATATTGTAATAGTTCAGGAAACAAATGGTGAAACTCCCCATTAATTTCCCTTTTTTCATTAATTTCATGAACCCAACTTTTCTTTTGCTTTTTTTATTTTCTCTCTTGCAAGAAGCGCAACAGAAAATATTAAGTCTTATTCTAAACTTGAACTCATCATAAGAATTTACACTTACACATGGCACGAAGATCCTACAATAAACATTTTAATAACTTTTTCAAATAAACAGAAAAATACTACCGATGGATTGACTTACACAACTGAGGGGCGTAAATGGGCGGACCTCTGGAGGAAGGCGGACGGAATGTTCCACACGTCCCTTCAGCGCGGCGCGTTAAATGGGCGAACCTCCGGTGGAGGTGATCAGTACCAATAAATCCGGAGGAAGTGATCAGCACCATTGCAAAAATGGAGAAAAAGAAAGCACCTGAACCGGACGGGATAAAAGTCAAGCTGTTTCAAAAGACGATGGATTTCATAGCCTCCTACCCTGCAGGAATATTAAACGAATGCCTCACTCAAGGCAGAATCCCGATCATCTGGAAGCAGAGCGAGGTAATCGTGCTTATTAAAGTTGAGGACAAAGACCCGCAACTCCCGAAGTCATACAGACCAATCTGACTGCTAAATACACTGGGGAAGGTTCAAGAAAAAGTCCTATGTGAACGCCTTCTTAGGCATAAGAAGATTACAGATATGCACCAGCAGCAGTATGGCTTCACAAGGGGCAAGTCTACAAAGGATACTATCTGTAGGGCAATGGGGTTGATTGACTCCGCTACAGAGAAGTATGCGGCAGGTATCTTTGTAGACATCTCAGGGGCCTTTGATAGTCTGTGGTGGCCGGCAATGTTTTTAAGTTTGAGGGATTTGCAGTGTCCAGGAAACCCATATAAGAGCTTCAATGATTACTGTAGGAACATATATGCTACCATGAGATGCCGAGAGCAAAGGTTCAGAAGGTATTAACTAAAGGTTGTCCTCAGGGATCGGTCTGTGGACCGGTCTTCTGGGACATCGGATTAGAACCCGGATTATTGATGTTAGAGACATTCCCCGAGACACATGGAGTAGTCACATTTGCAGATGACCTATTGATAATTGGGGTAAGTGGCTGTAGGAAGAACATAGAAGAAAAGAGCAACCAGGTGCTAGAAGATCTAGACACCCTATGTAAAAGTATCAAACTGAAGATGGCACCAGCGAAGACGACGTTCATGTTGTTTAGGGGAAAGCTAATTCGGAATCCTAGCAATAAGATCTACGGCAAGGTAATCATATCAGATACCCGGGAGTCACACTAGACGAGAACAGGAACTTCATGAATAAAATGGAGGAGGCAGTGATTAAAGCCCAAAAGGTTACTAACAAGATCATAAGCATGGGTCAGCGGAGATTCCACTTACCTATGCGGATAATCAAAACGTACCACCAAACAATATTACTCTCCAATGTCGGCTATGGAGCTTGTATATGGGCCTACAGATTGAACAACGTTGTACCGGCTAGAGCCATCCAGGTGATTCAAAAGAACATTTTTCTGAGGCTGACGGGGGCCTACCGGACTGTGGCGACAGATGCCCGGATCGTCACCCTAGGGTCTGGCTGCTGGTGTTCCTGATAAGGAAAAAAAGGAGTTGGATACGGATTGAAGAAAAATAAGCTGGAAAAAGTGAAGATGCTAACCTCCCCGGAAGTTTATAAAAGGGAAAGGATCATATCCAGCATCTTTAAGAAAGCAGGGATTGAGTGACTTGAGTGAGTGTAGTGTGCCTGTGGACAGGAGGGAACGCCAGAACATGTGCTATTAGAGAGTGTTCAAACCCAAGAGGTCAGAAGACCCTTCCAACTGAGAATACAAGGAAGACCTGTAGGGCACATTATGAGAGACCCAGTTGTGTGGAAACTCCTGGGCCTGGATTCACTAACGAGTGTAATTCCGCTCAGGCGCAAGTCTGTAAATGGCGTAACTCTGCACCCAAGACACTCCCAAAGATGCGCTTTATTATTTGTTTCATTTCCGTATTCACTAAACGAGGCGCAAACTAGTGGTAATATTATGGTGACGTCACCATAAACGTCATCAATTGAAACAAATTTTGTGCTTGATAGATGTTATGTTATTTTAATTTATTTATTATTAATTGGAGTACAGTTAGGTAACTAATTGTATTTTAAACCAATACAAAAATATGCCGCCATTTAAATTTATTGAAGTGACAATCATGATTTAATAGTTGCGCCTACTCTTGTGTGGTGGCAAATAAAAGGCGCAACTTTGCTCTCAAATAGCGCCTGCTTCTTTTAGTGAATAGGGATTTGGGCACATCTTTCAAACTTGCGCCGGCGCAACTATTTGCTCCCGTTAGTGAATCCAGACCCTGAACGCTATTACATCGGAAGTATCAGAAAAAGCTCGGGACGATTACCTGACAGAACTGAATGTAGATAGAGATAGAAGACCAAGATTAGACAGACAAGAACTGACGACAGTGACAATGATGATGATGATGATGATGATGATGATGACACAGTGAGTGACACTGAGACCGACACTAATGGTACTCAGTAGCGAATATTTCGGAATAAGTAGAGGGTTGAAATATAGGTGATAAAGTAAGCAACCCCTCGTAGAGGAGAGGCAATAAATAGTCGGAATGTGACTGACACGAGTTGGGACCTTGAATACCAGTTCGGCCTATGGGTCCTGAGGGAGGTTGAGGATGCCCTAACAACCTGAAGGACCAACTTTCAAGCAGAAAAAAAACCTTGAGACGTGACAACACCCTGACACAGAAGAGAACCCTAAGTCAGCTGATCCCTTCTCTTGGCAACAATAGAAAGGGATTAAGGCAGTTGGGCCTCCTGGGTCAAGATGGAAAAAGGCGGCTGTTTGGCAGCACCCTGATCACTGTCGGCCTTAGAGTAGAGATCCAGAGGATGAACATCTACTTAGTAATAAGATTTAGTTAATTTAGTAGAGTGTAGGGAGGTTAATATAGGAAATTAGGATAAGGTAGTATTTAGGTGCTTAGCCTGTTTGTAATCATAATTTAAATAATAAAAAGATACACTGTAAAGAAAAATGAATACATTAAAAGTAGCATAGAACGGCTCGGATTTAAAGAGGGTTAAGATATCAAGCCAAACAAATCAGGAAAAAACAAATCCGGAGGGAGGCGCATGAAATGTTTCACACGGCGGTTTGACGCGGCGCGTTACATGGACGGACCTCCGAAGGAAGGAGCAAAAAATGTTTCACAAGGCGCGGCGGTTCGACGTGGTTCGCCACTGTGGCCAGAACCGTTGACAGCAGACACACGCGGCCGCCGCCTGTAAGGAAATGACTTCATTGCTAACATGTGTAACAGACCTCTTCGGCAGCCGTCTCGAAGGAAACGTACCTTTAGTGGGCGACAAGTTTTAAGAGTGACGAGAAGATACATCTTATGTAATTTTACAACCCCTATTTAAGGGATATTAAGACATGTATGAATCAACGTGATTCATTATTCAGTTCATTTTTTCATATTCGTATATTTAAAGACCTACCGTACTATTTTAAGCTTTTAGTTAAATGTCTCAAATTAACAAATACTTCAATAGTTTTACAACGTTTTGCAAAATTTCCTGTTTTTTCGGATGCGTGGCAGTCATGAATGTTGGTGGAAAGGAGATAATTAATGTTTTCTCTAGCTTGGTTTGTAGTCTAGTGAAGTAGTCACAGAAATGCTTTCTCAGTCTGTTGCTAAAATCTCCTTACGCCGACTAACCTAACATAACCTGACAAATCATTAATGAATAAAATAAGAACGCGAAAAAAAAAATGAGGTAAGAGAAGATATCACCTATCTCCGGTGTATCCTGGGAACGGTATGGCCGATTAAAAATCTCTTTAAATTCTTTTGCAAGTAGCAAGTAAACAAAAAAAAAGTCCTAGTGAAATAATAACAATAAGAAGAAAAGAAGACTAGCTATTCTATTCCTCGTACCCCAGTCCATGTGTTCAAGTGCTATGCGTGACGCAAAATAATAACAGGTTGCCAAAATAACAGACAGAGAAATAAAAAATAGTGGCGAACATCCTCTTCTCTCCTTAATCAATGTATGCAAATATCATACCTCTTTTTCTCACCAGTTTCTCTCAATATTTTCGGACGCTTTAAATTAAATATAAAAATAATTCGCCGACAAAGCGGTCCCAAAAATGTCACAAAGCTATAAAAGTAATAATTATGTTGTTAACCAATCTTTTTTAAGTTCTTAGTACTAATTAACTACTTTTAATTTCTTTCCATCCAGTTTCTTATGAAGTTATTTTCAAATGTAACTTTAATCCTTATATATATATTTATAAAACCAGTTAAGTATAAAATATTAAAATTTCACTAAATAATTTTGTAACTAAGGTGTCACGTTTAAAACATTATAGCTTCTCAAATTTATTTTCAATAGTTTAAGACTTAATTATTTGTAAAAGCCTATTTAAAGTGTAAGGAACAAATCGAAATTGTTTCCTTTATTACTAAATTAGGTTAGCTCTGCTTACCCTGGCAATATT